>JAZKJV010002540.1:562500-716944 GCA_037367405.1 Ottelia alismoides
AACAAGCGATGGTCATCGACCGTCCCTATTATGTCCATGCCCATCCCTTCTGAGAAGACATGACAGTTTGACAATCGTCCCGTCTAGCTATGCATGGATGAGACGGTAAATGAGCCCGTCTTATTACCCTGTTATGAAGGGACGTTTGTAATCGTCCCATATAGTGGTTCCTTGAAGATGGACGTAGAAAGTCACACGGGACGAGTGCCACCGTCCATTATAGTCAACCAGAGGGACGATTACCATCGTCCCTTCCGATACTAGGAGAGATGGTCATGATCTCCCCCTAAAGTTTTCTATGCCCATCGCATCCTAGATCTGATTGGATATGTGACGATCAAATGGGACGGTCATGCACGTCTCGTAAGGTTTTTTATACTCGTCGCACCTATATAATCCTAGATCCAGTGACAGAGAGAGGGGGTGGGGTCTTTCCCCCCCGGCTCCCAACTAAGTCCATAGAAAGATGCTTAAATTGATGGTGGCTCACCATATATATGGTGAGACCCCGTCTCATTTGAAGTTTCTCCTATATATATATATATATGGGTAAAATGTGTATGCCCCCTAGGGGGAGCTAACTTAGCTCCCCCACCCTTTTTTCACAAAATTTTTTATTTTTTTTGAAATCTAAAACTGTGTAAATTCATTATTAAATCCATATATTTTGTCATTCAAATTTCATGCGAAACAGAGACTCGTACGACCTCCATCCAAACGGGGTCGATTTAAAAAATCCTGTTACCGTTAAAAAAATGACTGTCTGGATGGAGGCCGTAGGAGTCTCTGTTTCTCACGAAATTTTTATGACATAATATAGGGATATAATGATGAATATTCACAGAAAGAAATTTCAAAAAAAATAAAAAAATTTGAAGAAAATAGGGCGGGGGGAGCTAAGTTAGCTCCCCCTAGGGGGCAACCCCATTTTCCTCTCTCTCTCTCTCTCTCTCTCTCTCTCTATATATATATATATATAGAGAGAGAGAGAGAGAGAGAGGAAAGGGAGCCTACTTTGTGAAGTAGGTAACTTACCTACTTCACATTGCATTTTTTGCAAATTTTTTTATTTTTTTTTTCAAAAATTCCACCATGGGTTTTCATAATTATATCTCTCTAATATGTCATTCAAATTTCGTCAGAAACAGAGACTCCTACGGCCTCCATCCAGACAGTCATTTTTTAACGGTCACAGATTTGCTGTATTTTACATGTTCTGGATGAAGGCCGTAGGAGTCTCCGTTTCTGATGAAATTTGAATGACATATTAGAGGGATATAATTATGAAAATCCACGGTGGCATTTTTGAAAAAAAAATGCAAAAAGGAAAATGTGAAGTAGGTAAGTTACCTACTTCAGAGAGTTTTTTCCCTTTCCTCATATATATATATATATATATATATATAAACGGAGTATGCACCAAGGTGCATGTAATTTTACATACACCGAGATTTATATCTTCCACATTTTTTAATTTTTTTGAAAAATATTATCATGTATATTCATCCCTATATCCCTCCTATATGCCATTCCAATTTCGTCAGAAACGGAGACTCCTATACCTTCCATCTAAAACATGTAATTTTAACGGTCTTAGAATTATTGTAATCTACCTATTCTAGATAGAGGGCATATGAGTCTCTGTTTCTAACAAAATTCGAATAGCGTAGTGGAGGGATATATAGATGAATATACATAGTGATATTTTTCAAAAAAGTAGAAAAACGTGGAAGATATAGGTCCCGATGCATGTAAAATTACATCCACTTGGGTGCATGCTCCCCAACCCCTATATATATGTGTGTGTGCGTGTGTGTGTTTGTTTAATATATAATATTATATATGATCTAAATATACTATCAAATAATTAAAATTATATGTTATGTTATAATAGCCCCTCATACATCAACAAAAAAAAATCAATATATGATCTATCTATAATAATTAACTGTTAACATTACACGATGTGCATAATCTGATACTGTATATCCGTATATATCCATCATCATACCTGTTTATAAACTGTCACGGATATATAGTTGTTATTTTAGCATATATGGTATAGGTAACAATTTTTCGTTTATATTTCTTTGCATATACGGATATGGATTTGGATACCTCTTTCATTTTTTAGGATCTTAAAACTGATATGGTTACATATTTTTCTAGTGTATACATATATGGATGCAAATACATATTTGTATCCGCATGTTTGCAATCTTATTTTAATCTAGGTCGATTTTAAAATAATATGCAGATACATGTACAAATGTCAAAATATGTATAAACAAATATGATAAGGGATTGATACGCATGTCTATATAGTGTTACTTGTTTGAACATATTAAATCTAATGGTATTACTTAATATCACATTAATAAATTTGTATTTCAGTGATATGAAGAGTTTTGTAGGGATCTTTTGATCAATATAATGTTTATAGATATTATTTATTTTCGATTATAACTTTATATGGGTATTTTTTTGTAAAAAATACAAAAAAATACCTTCTCAATATTAGTTTTAATCAATTATGAAATTATTGGAAGCTCAACTTATAGATTGAATTCATTTCCACAAATCCAACCTCATAAATCGAAGCTTCCTTAATGTTCCACATATGCTCCAAATTTCGCTCAAATCTGATGACATTTTCTTAATTTATCTTAGTGGTTAAAAGTTCAATCAATATTTAAGTAACTTAAGTCCCATTTAAAAGAGAATCAAACTTCTATCATTGGTATAAAATAGCAAATGATCTTGGATTTGAGCGAAATTAGGAGGATATGCATAACATTATTCGAAGATTATACCTATAAGGTTGGATTTTAAGAACAAATTTGAAAAAAAAGTAACAACACCTCTTTTGTAACTCACATTACAACATAGGAACCCCTCCTCACATATTAACAATTAAAATGACAAGATAAATTATATGAATAATATC
This sequence comes from Ottelia alismoides, assembly GCA_037367405.1. Classification (NCBI taxonomy): domain Eukaryota; kingdom Viridiplantae; phylum Streptophyta; class Magnoliopsida; order Alismatales; family Hydrocharitaceae; genus Ottelia; species Ottelia alismoides. The sequence continues at coordinate 565,448 of JAZKJV010002540.1, forward strand.
TAAATAATTTGCCCCCCTTCCCCCCTCCCTAAAATAATTTAGCCCCCTCAAGAAGAATTTTCTGGCTTCGTCCCTGATGTGAGAATCATACGGGACGTCCATGATCATCCCAGAAGGTTGTATGTGCCCGTCTCGCACTGGTCTGATAGCATTGTGGGGGATTAGATACGACTGGCACGACTGTCCCATGATGTATCTATGAATGTCCCATTAATGTCTTGCAATGTTTAGGGATGTACACAGAAAACTTTTCGGGATGGTCATGACTGTCTCATTTGAGCTGTTCTATGGAAAAAATGCTTGTTCGTTGCGTTTCTCAACCTTTTTTCCGTCTTCGCCGCATGTATGAATTCAATAAAACAATACACACATCCAACTATTAATGAAAGAAGCACGTAACGAAACTAATCAAGCACAACATCTTAAACAAAAACAAATGTTTCATCTAAAGAGTTCGGAGATACTCATATACATAATATTAAACTAAAAAGTTTTAACCTAAATTAGTATAAAACATCACTAAATCCTACTCGACGTTTTCTTCATCCTCTCTCTCCTCATCCTCCTCATCATCCTTTTCCTCTCTTTATTGGGTTGCAACGTAGGAACTTGTGGAGCAAGGTCACCTCCACCATGAAGATACATGAAAGCATGAAATTACGTCATTTTGCTCCGCAACCTTGCTATCTCTTCTTCATCTTGGCGCATCGTCGCATCTTGGCTAGACACTCGCTCATTAAGTTGCACCGGATTATTCTATAACTCCCTTCACCTCGCTGACTTTTGGGACGACGAGCTACTACTACTATGATAATACAATCGAGTTAGTCGCCCCATGACCACCGCATCGTACACGTCCAGAATGCTCTAGACCCACAGTTCGGATGAATGCTTTGTTCGGAGTGATAGGTGATATACTGGTCCAAGTGGTGTCCAACGGTAGGATGGTGGTGAGCCTACTCACCATATCCTCCTAAAAGTCATGCATTAATCATCTTTTTAACTTACATCATATATACTATAGGAATCATAAATTATATATAAAAAAGTTTCCCCTATATGATTGGCTCCATATCCCTTATCTACCCATTGAACAACCCAACCCATGTCATGGCTCTTGGATTGCGCAAAAACTTCAATCCGAGTCAACACCCGATCACTTCTTCAACCTAAATAGAATAACAAGAATAAGAATCCTATTTACATTTAAAAAATTATAAATGAATATAGAATAAATTAGCACTTACAAAGTCATGTTTCAAATGATTTGTATTTTTTCTACCCATCCTGTGGGTATACTTGAATCCCTTCTTTTTATTAACAATACTCCTCTTAGAAATATCATGCAATTCACAATTTTACTAACTTATAGTGATTAAAAGATAAACAATAGTTGTAATACCTCATGTTACTGTCTGACCCAATATCAACAAGCTCCATCCACTAGATACAATCAACACTTGGTGGTACCATTTGAAACAACTACTCCATTGGAGCTGTGGATCGAAATACTGAAAAACATGTATTAATATCACTATGAAAATTAATGTTAATAAAAATAAATTACCCACATTATTCTTCAACGGACCTCTAAAGCAATGAAGCATTTCTCTAGCATGATCCAAAATCGGACCATCAACCTCGAGGCTACGATCCCCATGTAAAAGTAACATACAAAGATTCCAAGTTATCTATGATTCACAATGACATTCATAATCAAAATTTTATAAAAATTATACAGTTATCAACTATTTACCTCCATGTTATAAGGTGTTATAAGGGGTACGTATTTCGAAAAGTAATATATGGGCTTACTTCTCACGAGGACTTTGAGAGATTGTGGAGGAACCTAAGGCCATCTGATGCACATAGATCAACATACGAAATATAAGGTAATAAGAAAATAGCAAAATGAAATGAAGAAACTATATTTATTCCCATTAATCATATACAAAACAGATTAAGTCCACAAGAGATACATTATGCATGTATGTGAAGCTGAAACTATATGCTCTCAAAAGTATATATGTAGCATCCCAAACATAGTCTCATATCTAGCAATCATAAGTATGATAGTGGGTAAGCAGTGGAGATTATTAATAAATAAATTTTGTTTAAGCATTTTGGTTGTGAACAACATACCCACTTGGGTTGAGCCCAACAAGTTATTAAAGTCAGTAATCCTCCATACTGGCTTGGTCTAGACCCAAGACATTACAAATTATATTAGATCAAGTTCCCTCTAATAAAAGTGGACAATGCTACTTACGAGGTAGAGTTACCCCTACCAAAGAGATATGAGGAAAGGGCTGGCCAAGAGCATGCAACCTCTAATACTACTGGGAATAAGTAATGAACCATACCGCTATAAGGATGTTGCATATGGAGGATATTGTAGCACCTCAAACATAGTCTCACATTTAGCAATCGCAAGTGTGAAACGGGTAGTTAGCGGGAACTACAACTGATCAACTTGAGCTTCAACATTTTCAATTGTGATAAAAAGATGTTCATTTGGGCCTGAACTCGACAAGCCATGAGGTTATTTATCCTTTATAATGGTTTAGGTGTAACCCCAATATGCTATCATATCTATCTAAAATGTTTCTTATAAAGAAAAATTATAAATGTTGTAAGCAAAAAACCTTGCAAAAAAAATTTAATGCATAATGTTTGATGCGTGCCTGATAATGGAAGCTTCAACAACACAATTGCGACTGCTACGACTACTTAAGTACTCAAGTTAGGTTTATGCAAAATATATCATTTTGAGCAATTACTCAAGAACAATTCTAACACTAGCCACTAATGTATGTGTACTATGAAGTGCACAATCGCTTTCAAAGGTACACTTACTATGAAACACGCCTTCAAATTGCCTATCTAAACTCATTCAAGTCATACACTTGACATATGTATGGATTCTTCAATTATCGTCAATGTGTTGAAAACCACCACAAAATTATCTAAAATCCACAGTAAATATTCCTCGTTCAGACAACCAATGATAGATTGGATGATTAGATCATCCACAATAAAGGTTCTTTAGTTAACGGTGGTGCAGAGACAATAACCAACATCAAGGCCTCTTCTATCCAAGATAACCATCTAAACTAAATGCATTAGTGGTGTCAATGTAGTTAGCCTCAAGTGATTAATAAACCAAATTTAAACTTTTATTAACTTAATGAAGTCCAAGGTCGAACTCAGGATGAAACAATACAATTTTGTAGAGGTCTAGTGAAGTAGGCTTAGGTTAATGTTCCACTTTAATAGTTTATAGGTGCTTTGATGTATTTTAATGATTTTATTTTTATATAATTTTTATTATTTTTTATTTTGTTATACTATAATATTAATATTTATGTATCTATAGATTTTACTTTTATATGAAATTTTACTTTCTATTAATTTTATAAATTTTTTCTTTGAAATTTAGAATTTTATTTTATTTTCCATTTTCCATTATTTATTTTTTATTTGAGAATGTAATAAAAGTGAAAACATATTTATATTATAATGAACTTATTCAATTCTATAAAGAATGATAAAATCAATAAAACTGTGCAATAAAATATCTTTGTGATTTTGAGTTTTAAAAAGGATATTGAATTTTCAAAATGAAAAAACAATTTTTACAAAATTAAAAGAAAGAGGAATTTGAAAATAAATTTGTCTTAAAATACAAATATGGGGGAGAAATGCTTTATATTGATGGTAATAAAATTTGGGAGTTATTTTTTATAGAAAATCAGATATCATAAGCCACATATATGTATATATGTATCTGTTTTTTTGTTGTTTTTGAGTTTTTGATTTTTAGAGAATTTGTTGAAGTTTTTGCATTTTTACGTGTTAAGTTTTCAAAATTTTAGTGGTTTTTGGATATGTGCTACAATGGGTTATAACTTATTGTCTCTAACTCTTTTTTTTTGAAATATTGGTATACTTTTTATCTTTTAATGACTTTTCATGGTCTATTCACTATATCAATGTTTTTTGTCCTTACAAAAAATACTAAATCGCTGTAAATTTTGGAAAACATTTATGGGATGTACTCTTAAGTATAAGGCACATAGGGGTATTTTTATTTTAGAAAAAGTTTGTGAAGTTTGAGAAAAATTTGCACACCACAAATGATTTTCAATAACTTCGATAGCAATTACAACAAGTAAAAATCTATTTTTACACCCGAAAACAAAACTCTTAATTCAACATACAATCGTTTAGCATTTATTTACTCAAAACATCAAATTTTCATGAAATGATTTTAATAAATCAAGAGTGGCCCCAAACAATATGAAGTTAGTATTAGATCTAGAGCATGAAATAAGACACTACTACAAAAATTGGTAAGTAAAATTACCCTAGGAGTAAGAAATAACTACCATTCAGAGATGTGGGTATAAATATATTTTTAACCTGCTAATAAATACATATAAACCAAGCACATGATATATATGCGATATTCAAACCTCACAAGTAAATCATGCAAACAACCCTTAAAGATGAAACTACTTTTACCAATTAAAGTTCAATCCTCATAGGGACTTGTTTATAAAGATAAAAAAGGAAGAGGGATTCCCTGTAGATGTTTTACCCCTTAACCACCGTAGGTACAATTGGCTCCATACGTTGATGGTGCTGGAGGGTCAAACAGAGCACACATACAGAGCAATTGGCCGAGGGATATGATTGTGAAAGAGAGATAGGTGGTCAGAGAATAGGAAGTAAAAGTGGCACATGATATGGAAGGAAGCAGAAACAAAGATGACTAAAAGAAACTAGAAGGGAACAAAAACCAAGAAGGGAAATGGGGGTTTAGACCTATGGAGGGGGCGCATAACACATTCGATGATCGCATATATCCTTGATCTTAAGAAAAAGTTGGATACACACCAATTTTGTGCTACAAGCACCTAGGAGGACACCTGGATTGTTAGGGTATTTGCCAACAGATCATGTCATGAGCTCAGAATCATCGTAGGTGAAAGAGGAAGAAGATAAAAGAAGAAGTAATCCAGTGAACGTGTAACCTTGGAACTCATTTTATAGAGAATATTGGGTAGAAAAGAAGAGGGGGTGCTACAATGAAGGAAGAGTGGTGACAGGGCCACTGGCTGATGGGGTCTGTGATGAATCTCCATTTCATTACTTTTACTCTGTCATTTTGGCCTTACAAATCTATGTAGATGCATGCAAATGACATTATTTTGTATAAATTAATATTCATTATTTATTTCATTTATTGTATATAAAATACTATTTTAATGCCAAAGTTATATAATAAATAAAAAGAAAACAAAAGAAAAAGAATAAAATGCCAAAGGTATGACCCTAAACCATGAGTCCTAGGTATCTTGATGACTGGGACGATAAGGAACCCTCAATACAAAATCAAATGCATCAAAATACCCCTAATTGTATATCACTTTTAATAAGTTGTTTAATGAATGTGGTTTCATTTAAGTTAGAGTTAAGATGCAAAAGTTAGATTTTGGACCCCTATTGTACAATATACCTGAATAAAATATTTATTTTATTTATTCTGTATTATTATTTTATAATTATGTATTTTTATAATTTTGTAAATATTATTTATATTATACGTACATATTTAGAATAGAATAAAACAATAAGAAAAATACTAAAATAAAATAACCTATAGAAATACATAGATGAAATGCTTATACTTATACCTATATATATATATTATACACTTCTATTCATTTAAGTATATATAATACATAAGAAAATTACAATAAAAAAATGTATTTGTGCACATAAAAATAAGTGTAAATATATAAATTATGAAAATAAAATAATAAATAAAAATACAAATAAAAATAAAATGAGAAAACCATAGGTTAATATACATATAAACACACTTACAAAAGTAACTTGTAATAAACTAACTCATAAAAATAAATAAAAATCATATTAAAATGCTACATAAAATAGCAAACATTTTTTACTTTATAACCAAAATTTAATAAAATCATTTATTATTTTTAAATAATTTATTTGTGAATAATGCACCTATTTTGTCCTGTAGCATCCTCCGTGGACCAATCATGCGTCCAGGAATGTTGACCCAAGTCAACTGCCACCCAGAAATTCTGACTTGTCAGAAGTTTCGAGTCCCACCTTTTCTTCCCTTTTTCTCGCTTCCACCGATTCTCCTTCTCCATCGAGCCCTGCACCTTTTTTTATCCATGATCTTCCATGATTCTCGCACAAGCCCTAGATCTTCTGTACATAGCCTTAATCATTCGCAATCCCTAGGTGAATTAGGTTGCCCACTGTACTATAAATAAGAACCTTTGTCTTCTTCCACAAATTTGGTCATTTTCCAAATCCTAAAACCACCCACCCTCAGCCTAGAGCGCATCCCGGTGACAGGGGGAGGTCCCCTAAGGCATTGGCATGGTGAAAGGAGGAGGAAGGTGCACCCACTGTGATGCTCCAGTCCGTCATGCTCCTTAGCTTCCTATCTAGGGTTGAGCTACGCTTCTTATGATTTTTAGGCAGTTTTATTCATTGCATTTCATTTCTAGTCGTTAGATTAGCTTTTAATCGTTCGCATTAGCTTAGTGTTAAGATTCCACCTCGCCGGAGATCTCGAGCTTCGATGTCTGTTTTCACTACAACCAGCCACTGTTCTGACCCCATTGCACTTCTCTCAGTTTTCCCTTCCATTTCTCCATCATCATGACCACCCATCCACCCTCTATTCCTTCTGGAGTTGAGAGATCGAGATACTTCCACCAACGCTCGTCAGACCTCATCACCCCCATTCCACTTCACCTCGATTCATCCCAAATAAAAGACAGGTCCCACCATCGTTGTCTCTCCATGCTTTTGTGCATCATTGCATGACGTGAAGACCCTATCTGAGGGGAGTTGACTTGAACAACACCTCCGTGCGCATCACAATCCAGGGCTCCATCGATGAGCCCTGGATCATTTAGAGAATACCTCCCATTGCGAAACACCTCCAGGGAGCGATTAGGTAGCTTGGCAGCATCTAAAGATCTCAGAGGAGGGGAATCGAAGGATCGAAGCTTAGGAAAGGCAACATTCTTCCATGTTCTTCGTCATAAGCAACAACTGTACGATCTGAGGAGGAGCCCTAGATTCAACATCTATCGTTGGATCTAGCTAGCCTCATACACTTGATCTTAACCTGAGATCTACTCTCGTACATCCACGGCTGAAACGCCATCAAGCTTCCAGGACGTGACACATGTTAAGTGGACTACCTTTAGCCGTCTGATGAAGCGCCTTTGGATTTAATTTGCAGATCTAGTCCCCCTTACCATTGTGCTTTATTTATTAGTCATGCAAATAATTCTTAAAATATAAATGAAATCAGAAATATTGCATAGAGACCCCTGTAGTTATTTGATATTTCATATGGGTCCATTCCATCTTAGCTCACGTGTCGTCCCATGTGAGCTGGAAAAGTTACACATACGCCTTAGCGATTTTGTGAATTGTGAAATGGTCCATAAAGTTTGAATATAAGTTGTATATTTTTGGGAAATTTGCACATGTGACCCTGACTTTATTTTTAACTGTAAATATACCCTCGCCATTACATGTATTTTTGTTTTTGTATTTCATTGATTAAAAATAGAATCCATGCTCCAAAAATTATGGGAAAATAGGGTTAGTTACAAAATAGGGTTAGTTACCCGCTAATATGTACATTCATGCCATATTTTTATTTTTATATTTTAAGAATTTACCTATTATAAAAAATCAAATGAGCATGTTTTTGTCCCTGTTTGAGTTAAAATATATCAGAAAATATAAAAACATCTTGAAAAATTCCAAAAAATTATATTTTGTTCATTTTAATATTCTATAACTCCAGACCAAAAATCCCTAAAAATAGAAAAATAAAATACACAATCCAAAATAATTTTTTTATGATTTTTGTTTAGATTATATAATATGTAGTAAAATTGATTTGAAGTAATTTTGATATATTTTGGTATTTTTAAGCTTCAAACCAATTCGGTCTGTTTACTTATTCCCTATTTTGGGTTATTTTTGATTATATATATATATATATATATAAATTAGCAAAAAATCCATAAAAAAAAATTCAGTAGAAAATTATTCAAAGCCCAAAAGCATTTTATTTCCATTATATTGATTATTTTTAGTAGTATTTATAATTACATTATTGTGTATTGTTTATATAGACTTATATATTCTTATATTATAAATTTAAAAGAAAAAAGACAATTAAAAATCAGAAAATGTAAAAAGAAAATAAAAATTACAAAATTAAAAACATAAAAAATATTTAATAATTAAAATCCAAAAAAGGTAAAATTAGAACCCACACAAAAAGAGAACAAAATGACAAGAGAAAAGGACAAAATTTTGCATTTATTTGCACAATCTACCGTTTTCTCACTGACTTTGACCACTACAAATGCTCACACTCTACACATTTGTTGTAGAGTTATAATAAATTTTAACTCCACATTTTTGCCTTCCATTACTTGATTTATTTGTAGGTTAATTGTTGTCTGAATGAGGGATTTGTGCGCGGTCGCATTAGCGACACTCTATCTTCGCTTTTATTTTCGTGTGGATATTTTTAGACCCTCACAAAAACCTCTTCAACAAATGACACCATTACCGAGGAGCAACGCCACATAGATTTTCATTATATATTTATTTCTTTACTCTTGTCTATTTTTGTCTTATATTTATTCTCATTTTATTTCATGTTATTTGTGTCTTGATTAATCAACCGCTTGTTTGACTTTATTACGAGGTACATTTACGTGAGAGAGGACTTCATAGGAGGAACTAAGCACCAAAGCAAGGTGCAGCCAGCTTTCTGACTTAGCTGGCAGGGGAGAGCTTCAAATGAGAACTTGGAGGAATTTTAGAAGACAGTCTCTTCATATTTTTTAATTTTATTTAATTTTGTTTTGTTTAATTTGTAATTTAAAATGAGAGAGTGACACTTAATTTGTAATAATCCAAACTCTCTATTTGGACGCTAAAACTTCATGAGGCCCATTGCCCGAGTGATTGTTCACTTGGAGGCCTCATCAGTTTTTGTCATGTTTTCATCGCTTTATTTTTCTTTATTTTATGACTTTATTTTTTTATTTTGTGTGATTGGACCCTAGCTTAGGATTTTCTAATTCGATGGATTAAGGTCCAAGTCCATAATATATTTGTATGTACCTATAAAGTTTCTTTTAAACTTAGTCAAATCGTAATTGTTGATTGTTTGGACGTGAGACCGCGTGCCTCGAGGAACCTCACACAATGCTTGCAAGACCCGCTATGGTGGGTACCGAGAGGTTCCCAAGATCAGATTTATCTTTCATATCTAGATAATTAGCGTTTTTTGCTTCACACTAATAGTATATTCTACTCTAGGGTGATTTCATCGGCTTGCATTCCATATTGGGCGACTTTCAATTCTATTATGCATCCCGCATGTAGAGTTGAGAAGCATTGTAATTCTTCTGACTATTAATGCATCATTGATTACTGACTTGCCATTTTCTTTTTTGACGTTCTTTCTCTGATTTTGATCACATAGTATGCTAAATAGAATTAGAAAGTCGTAGGAGATTGCCTGAAAATACCAAAAAAAGTGATAACCAAAATTAAAACGGACTTCTAAATTCTTGATTTCTAAAAATAAATGTAATGGATTCATTATCTTGGGGAGAGCAACCCCCTCATTATCTTCTGCACTTTATATGTGATACGTTTACACTAAGTATTATTGTCAAACCCCAGGCTACCATACGTGCTTGTACAACTTTTTTGAAACTCGCCTAACTTTAAAATAAGAAAGATAAAAGACCACCATATTCGTCTCTCACTGGTGTTGAGTAGGTGAACATGGAGGTTGCTTTATACATTGATTGTGATTTTGGGTCCATTCACGTTCATCATTCTTTGAGTTTGTAGATCCCACGAGTTTTCAGGTCTTCTTTTTACTGAGTCCATCTCCCTTTCTTTGTCCTATTATTGTCTTCTTTATTGAATCATGATATCAGGTCTTGATCTTTCATTTTCGTATTCCTGATTTTACGCCTATCCTCCTTACTCATATCACCCTATATTTGGTCTGGTTCAAGAAGACTCTTATTGGATCACAATTTTATCTTTGTTTCAACATTTCCACCCCTCCTCCTCATTCCCTTCAGTATCATCCTTCTTTCACCTGTGAGTGTGGTGCTATCTGATGAGGCCTGCATTGAGGTTTGATTCATGAATTATTTGAGTAAGCTATGTAGATTAAAGGATACTGAGATTGGTGTGATATTTTTGGTGGATATGAATCTAACATTTGCATATATTCTTTAGAGGATTCTGATTTTGGCACGATTACAGTTGTGATTCTTTATTGAGGATTTTTGATATCGCATACTAGATTGAGAATGTGATGGATTTCCGATTATTTGATGATGATTCCTTGAGCTATGACAATACGATCTCTTTTAGTTCCGCTCGTTTTGATTTACACACTTGATGTACAGTCTCTTTCTGTGCTTCAATGTGACAGTGCTTGGAACCCACAAGATTCACTCATATTCTTGATTAATCCACCCTCCATCTCCCAGCTCTCCTATCCCCATTTAGCACTTAGAGGATTTTCTTCTGACATCTTGACCTACCTCAGCTGATTTGGATGATTTGAGGGACTGCATTGCGATTGCCTGATAGCCTCTTACCCTCCCATAGTCTTATGCCCACCTATCGGTGATCGATTGATTATTTTTGAGGACCTAATACTTGATGCCAACATTTCCCCTGATATCATTGACTTAGTTTTCAATACTCCTCGAGGATTATCTGAGAGAGAATGCAACATTTTCTTTACAATTGGTTTCACTCACTACTTATGTGTCCATCTGGCAAATCACAAAACCTAATCGTCTGAAATAAGTTGTCGGCCTTAATGTCTAAATGTGTGTCTTGATCTGTCAGGAGCACGGGACTGATTATCCTAGTTGTCTGGACTCCTTTGAGTCTTCTATCCTTGACAATCCTCGCAAAGATGAGTCACATTCTTCTGATTATTCCCCGCCTAGTTCACAGTACTCTATGAGGGTTATCTGCAAGAGACTGTGACATCTTCGAGTACTTCTGTCTCTTCTGTTGGTAGCCGATCTGTCTCCTATCGAGACCACTTCTATTGATCCGTTTGATGGATGTGATTCCTTTGAGTCAACTCACCTTGGTGACCCTTGCAAGGATGAGTTCTGTTCTGACGACTCATTACGTAGTATGTATTACTCCCTGAGGGTTAGCTGCGGGAGTATACATCATTATGTGGGAACTCGATTTCTCTTCTAGTGTCTCCAGTCTAATCCGAGTCTTTGATTTGTGTCGATCTTATCTCTGGTTGTATATCCTATTTGTTCTGAGATCTCTGACCCATCTTAGTCTACTCACCTTGATGACCCTCGCAAGGTTGAGCCATGTCTTGCGATATTTGGTGCATTCTTGATCTTTCGACCCTATGTCCACCGAATATCGAGCTACGTATAGAGTCTTATGTTATTCAAATTTTATATCTTCCTGAGACTGTGAGTGACATGGAGGATTCTGTACCGGTCCTTCCTCCTCCATGTCTTACGATATCGACTTTGATCTCAATCTCTTTTCTTATGAGATGATAGTCTAACTCCCGCTATCGGATCCTGGCTTATTTTTGATCTGTTGTTCATGTACCTGACACCAACTTGAGTGCATATTAGGTGTCTTTCTCTTTCTGACTGCGTCACCGTTCTCACAAGGAGACAATGACAAAAGTTTGATATTCGACCGTCAGATGTTGTCCTACACTTCACCTTTCTTTATTGCTTGTATATATATTTTTATCTTTTCATTCCTTCTTTCTCCAGTATGTCATGTGTACCCTAGATTATTCATCATATATGTATATCTATACTTAGGACATACTTTGTCCTAAGTATAGGGGGTGCACCTATCATGTTGTTCTCTTCGTTCTGTTTCTTCACTCTTATTGTTGCCTATACTTAGGGCTCTTTTACCCTAAGTATAGGGGGAGTTATGCGTATATTCACCCAACATATTTTCTCTTTTATATCTTTTTTTGGTTTCTTTTATTGATCCCCTCGCTTGTCTCCTCTCTGGTTGATTTTCTCTGCTATACCTAGGGATATTTTACCCTAAGAATAGGGGAAACAAACTGAGTTAGGATTTGTTTATTCCCACCCTCAACCCTCCCTGCATGTAGATACTGTTTTTCTATACTTAGTATTATTTGATCCTAACTATGGGGAAACGGTCGGCTTCGTATTCATTTATTTGGTCGTTGTAGTATATGCTCTTTTATACTTAGTACTAGTTATGTCTTCTCCTTTTCTATCGATCTATGAGGACATAGCTCAAGCTAAGTATAGGGGGTCATATATACTTCGTATATATTTTAGCCATAACTTGTACTTTCGTATTTTCAATAAGTATGTCTAAAATACTATGTATATTTACACAATTCATTAAATCAATTAATAAAAAGATGTTTATTATTCCTCAAATTCTTTTTGTATATGTTGATTGATAAATTTGGTATAATTGTTTTGCAAATGATTGGAAAATAATTTGAAAACCTATTTGAAAAATCTTTTGAAAATTGTTTGAAAAATATTTTTTAAAATATTTGCAACTTTTGTAAACTATTTTTTTGTAAAAATTTCTTTTTTTTGTGTGAAATAAAATATTTTGAAAACCTATTTGCAAATGGTTTTGAAAATAGTTTCATTTTTTTTTGAAAAATCTATATATACTGTATTTAAAAACCTTTGCAAAATGATTTTCAAATGTTTGTAAAAATTATTTGGTAAAGTTATTTTGGACAATTTTTTTCAATTTTTTTGTAAAATTATTTTCAAATTAGTTTGAGGTATATATACATCATCCAAATAAATAAACATTTTCATCAATTGTGTGTGTATATAAAAAACTAACATATTCCTTTTGTAAATCCTTAGAAATCATAATTCTCGTAAATAATTGAAGCACTCCCATGTAAATATTTGTACCCATTTCTTGTCTAAAATCTTTTATTTTGGAAAAATTCCAAAAAACAATAGCAAATTCTATTTGAAAAATTGCATATAAATTTGCAAAACCTTTTTTTTAAATCCATAAAAAGTTTAAAATTTGAAAATTGCATCAAAAAATATTTTCTACATTGTGCATAGTATTTACAATTTTCAGATTGAGCTTGATAATTGAACTAGTCTAAGTAAAATGTAAAGATTGGACCTTGGTTGGACGTTAAATCTACCTAATCACTGGAACCTTATAGGAACTAGAATTGAGGTACTTCAGGTCGAGTTGACTTAATTCTTTGGGCACATTGAATCGTAATGAGATCCTCGACTCTCGACGGGGGGAAGGGATCTCTCTATTTCAGGGTATCCTGGTCACACGCGAAAGATTCCAGAAGATGGCTCTCTTCAATTCAGTGCATTTAAATCATCGTTTTGATCTATATTTCATGCATTGACTTTTAGAGGATTCATTTTGTCTACTATTCCTTAATTAATTATTTAAAATGAATTCCAAATAGGTTGAATTCTCTTTACTTGGTATTGATATCTCATTAATTAATTCATTAATTTCGCAAGTATTAAATTTATTTAATCAAGATCATAATTGTATGCTGAAAAATATGTTTGGCATATTAAATAATTATATAAAAATGTGTTGAAAAATTACATTTATTTTGTTCATGTTTGCATTGAGCTTGACTTAGGACCTATAAATCACTGAATTAATTAATTAGTAGCCATGTTTGATTAAATAGTTGCTCGTGTCCACGTGTTTGACTCTGGACTTACCCAGGTATAAATTAAAGCTGAGAACTCTTCGTGGTCTATTGATTGTCGATTGGCATGTTCTACAATGAGAGAACATTAATATTGTCCATTGAACATTCATCAAATGTCATCGTTGTAGAGGATGTGGTACATTATTTATTTATATTTAATGTTTATTTATTATTTATGTGATTTCTAGAATTTCTTAGTTAAGTTTTGCTTTGTTGATCATTATTTTTATCTTGATTTTAATTCCTGTGTTTTGTAGCTATTTTGATTTGCTAAATTATTTTGATATTATTTTTGACATTTTGATTGTTTTATGGTAGGGATCACTGAGCTGACGAAGCTTGGAGGACTGTAAAGGCGAGGAGCTTGGTGCTTTAGTTGAAGAGACCGTATAACAATTTTCCTTAGATGTTTTTTAGTTAAATTAAATATCATTTTTGGTGTACTTTATTGTGTAGTATTTATTTGTATAATTTATTCGATAATTAATTTTAAATTAATTGCCTAATTTTCATCGGTTCTTGATCAAATTCTTGTGTATGTAAAAATGGCCTCTTTTATTTTTATTCATCATGTAGTTGTGTCGAGAGTGATTCTCAACTTGAGTGACGATCTAGGTCACGGAACTACATTGCAAATAAACATATCTTAGGTCCATGTTGATTGATTTATATTGTAACTTAGGACACACACCACTTGATCTCATAAGATTCACAATTCAAAAAATCTCAGGAGATTCATTGAGACGCACATAACTTATGTTCTATCTATCCAACTTTAATTGAATTCTTTGTTACTAATAGAACTATTTTTTAGGTATGGATTTTCTTGACTTGCATCATATGGTGTAATATTTAAAATTTAGTCTTGTATCCACATGGAGAGTGATGGGAAGCACTATAAGTTTTCCTAAATGACAACATTCATCATTATTTTCCGACTGCATTCTATTTTTCATTTTCTCAATCGATTTTTGCCAACCTAGGAGCAGAGGAAAAAGGGACTGTACGTTAGGCGATATTTTGGTCACCTAAATTCAAGTGATAACCAACCAATAAAATTGAGATTGAATTATGCAAGTTGACATAAATAACTTAGAATAAAATTAGCCTTATATTACAGACAGAAAAACCCTCATTGTATGCAGAAGAAAGATCAAAATATATATTAACATGGATACCTAAATATATATAGCTTGTTTTTATTTTTTTTACTTTTTAATTATAAAAAATCCAAAAAATAGATTAATGCGTAAATATTTTATCAAAATAGTTTATAAGTAGTGTTAAAAAAACTTAAGAGAAAATAAAAAACTGAAAAATAGAGGTACTTTATATTTAGAAAACACCTCCAATAATTCATGTTTTTCTACATATGTCGTCTTTTGATTTTGACATCTTCGAGAAATATGTAGGATCTCATTAAGATCTTAATTTTTCATGTAGACCGTTTTTTTGTTTGGTGTCATTTAATATTTTATTTCTTTTTATCTCTTCATTTTATTTCTATTTCTTTAAACAACATCCCCTATCAATGACATTTGTCATTTCCCTATTCACTTCTAATTGCCAGCACAACATATCTAGTTGTCCCCCGAGTAACCTTCAACCATCCGGTCAGCCCCCTTAACACTAGCTGCCATGTCTGCCATCATAGTTAACCACCTGATAACTGAATCTAACCCCATGTTCTTTATCCTACTAGATGCCCACGACTCCCCTTTCCTGGAATTGTAAGATAATGCCTCGAGCACCTTCACCCACATATCTTAATGCGGGCACCAATTTCCTCAGTCATCTCACCCACCACTCGCTTCAACGTTCCCATGATCAGAGCATGACTTCTACAACTATTTGATCATTCAAAACTATATCTCACCATAACCATTTTCCCACAATCCTCCCATGCGAGATGGAAGAGGCCCATCTTCAAACATCTTCGTCGATGGCAAATGCTGGAGCGCTTATAGAAGGTGATGGAGACCACCATCTCCGGCGCGACTTTAAAAGCCCTGTTGCAAAACATCTATTACTTCTTTATTTCTTATTCTTTTGTTCTCTTATTTAACTTAAAAATGACACACAAATATTGAAAGTTGTGTTTTGTCTATTTGTTTAATTTAGATGAATATACGTTCTTATTGTATCGAAATTGAATTATTGTTGTAATTTAGTTTTGCAATATTATTGTAATGTTTAATGTTGATAACTTAATAAATCAGAAATCGCTTAGAACTGTCTGATCAACAAACTCTTTAGCTTGATTAATCAACCTTAACTAATGAATGCCAACATGATAATCAACCAACTTAGTTGATCAACTGGGTTTTCTCTCCAATTGATCAACCATCATTGGTCAACCTACAACATTTTATGATCGATCAACTTTCAACTTCAAAGATACCAACAACTATTTCTGGTCAAATAAATTTAACTAATGATAACTCGAGTTTTGTGAGGGTCTAAAGTAGTCCACACAAGGCAAGACCACGATGTCGCTGAGGCGACTGCACACGAAACCCGGGTCAATCAACAATTAACCCACAATGATAATTAAACAATAAAATCAGTACACAGTTAAAATTTATTATAACTCTACAACAAATATGTGTACAGTGTGCAAATATGTGTAGAGTGTCGAACACAGGGAACAAACATGATAGATCAGATAGATTAATGCACCAAAGTGACTGTGATGTATTTGTCTATATAAGTACCTTTTGTGGATTTGTTATTTTTATACTTTTTACATTTTTTGAATTTTTGATTTTTTGTATTTTCATTTCAATTTTCTATTTTTTCTTTTTATATTTTATATTTTTATATTTTCTTTTTCTTTTAAATAGATGTATAAAGCTATATAGAGTATATATACAATAAAGGTAAGATAGGCAAAAATAGTCAAAATATAAGAAATAAAATCTTTTTTGGTTTTTTTATATTTCTAAAGTCAAAAATACCAAAATCATGGTTAAAATAAACACCCGAAATTAAATTAGAGATAAAAATATCAACCAGTAAAAAATTCTCCAAATTAATTTTATAGTAAAGATAATAATAAAAAATAAAATTCAGAAATAGAAATTATATTTTTGGTATTTTTAAGGATTATTTATATTTTTATAAAGGTTTTAAGGGGTTTTCAGTTTTAATGATTTTTCTTTTATATTTTTTAGTGATTTTTGGTATGAAGTTGTAAAACACTTAAATAAATGTAAAATATATTTTTTGGAATTTTTCAAAAGAATTTTAAAATTTTTATGTATTTTCTAATGCAATCAGGGATAAAAAGCATGTTTTTGATTTTTTATAAATAATAAAATGCTTCAAAATGCAAAATAAAAATTTGTATGTGAAAGATCAATGCAACATGAAGCTACATCTATTTTTGCTGATTTTTTCGAGTCGAATTGCTATTTAAAATAAATACAATCAACAAAGAGAAACAACAATACTAGCAATGGCATAAATGTAAACAGTAAGAAAATCAAGGCCAAAGTGCAATTTCATAAAAAAGTTATAACGTAATTTGAAAGTTAAAGGACTCAAGCGAAATAAGTAAAGCCTGAGGGTCCTTCTGCAAAATTGGCACAACTCATGTGTAGATATACGTGAGCTACTAGCAGTGGCAAAAATGTAATTATCTAAAAGAAGGGGGATTGCTTGCCAATATCCCAAAGACATATAACTATATAAAATACTTTCTGGACTATAAGGAAATAAACAAAATGACGAGGGTCCCCTTGCAAAATACTCGCACCTCATGCACGCCAAGCATGTGAGGTGACTGTTAGCAATGTGAGCCCCGGGCGAACCATTTCTACAATAAATGTTATTGTAATGAATAAATTATCAATAAAAGTTATTGATTATTTTTCACTCCCTTTCTGAGATTAATGAATGAATGCACTATAGGGTCCCTCTGTACAATAAGGGTTATGTACCATGGCCAACTTGATAATCATACAGCTGTTGATTCATTGGATGAATCATAGAGGCTGATGCTTGGATGAATATCTAAGGAGTTAGATAGAGGACTCATCAAGCATCATCAAATGATTATTAAGTGATGATCTCCAGCCTGAGTAGGAGATGGCAATCCTATCTCACATGGCTGATATCTGACTGACCTCTTGATGCAGGTCCTCTGCATGGGAATAGTGATTCGGAGGTGTCAGGTTAGTTGAGTCAATGGGTTGACTTAACGAGATCGAGATAACCAAAGACCTACGTTGAATAATGTCACAACATAGGCATGCATCCTCTGACCGGAGACAGATGTATTTCTATATGTCTGAGTGTGTACATTTGACAGACCAATAGGTTGATGACCTAACCAAGGTCTATACACCGGCGAGCTGGTGTGCATGTAAGGACATATGAGTAATATGATCTCTCAAAGGGATCATACAGGTTCACTTGTGAATCGGGAGACATGAGCTCACTCATGAGGTATTGGGACTGAACAAATTCCATGCATGGTCGTCGTGCTTTGGAAGCATGACATGAATTTGAAGGTAATATATATGCTTTGTGAAAGCATATGATCTATACCAGGTCCCAGTGACCAAGATTGAGAAACTTAATGATCTAACCCTGAAGATGACAGTGTAAAAGTGATCTTTATCTTCAGGATGATCATAGGTCTTCCAGTATGTAGGATGTACAGGTATTAGGAATACCTGAGGGGTGATTTGATCATATACGATTGTATAACCATGACGCTTCCATTCCGAGGGAGTGATGAAACAGGTTTGGATTTTAGTGACTCCTCTCATTAGAGAAGTGACCTAATCTTAGTCCATGAACTGGACATTGATCTGAATGAGATTCATATGCAATGAGAAGATTAGCTCTACGGTTTTGATTTGATCAAGCATCAGTGGGAGGTCCATGGGATCTGGATTTGAGATATGATCTCAACATCCAAGTCACTATACGTGGAACAATACAATCGCCCTGTCCTTATCTCCAAGTATCTGCGGAGAGATTGCATTATTCTTGAAGAGTTCAAGAATAATTCCATGAGATCTAAGCAATGAAGAGATCATGATTAAATGTGATTTAATCATCTTAATGTATGAAGAAATTATCCAATATAATTAAATGTGATTTAATTATTATGGATAAGAATAATATAGATAGAAATATCCAATTATTCGTAATATATTATAAATGTGATTTATAATGTATTAGAGAGAGCTAATTATAATTTATATGTGTTGATTAATTATTATGTGTATTGGATACACATTGTGTAATTAATTAACAATATGAATTATATGTTGTTTTGGGTTGTGAATATGATTCACAATTTTTCCATGGCAAGAATGCAATATTCTCAAAGATAATTGTGAATTATTTTTGAAGAATAAAATCCAATAAATTTGTTGCTAATAAATAAGAGAGATTTCAAGGAGATATGCAATCTCATGGATTTCCATGAGATTGCAATCTCCATGCAATCTCCATGGGCGGCACATCATTCCTATAAGGAATGTGTGGCCGTCCACTTGGAAGGTACATGGAGATGAAATCTCCATGTATCTTCTCTCCTTATTTGTTGGGTTGATTTAGGACTAAATTATATTTGATTTTGTCAAATATATTTTAACCTAAATTTGTTGTTTTTGACAACAACAATCTTGGCCATTGGATTGGCATAAATTAATCTCACCCATTGATTTTATATGTCCCATGGATTGAGATCCATGGATCCCAAAACCCTATAAATAGAGAGGCATACCATGATCTCTCTTTGCTTGCAATATTGGTGTTCTCTCTCTCATTTCTTCATACACGACAGCCCTCTCTCCCTCTCTTGTTGGTAGCCGTCCACCATACCCTAGAGGGGGAATCATCGTCGCCATCGCCACCGTGCCGCCGCTTCGACGTTCTTCGGTTTCTCCATCTTCTTGGTGTGCTACGCCCATGAAGGAGATGTTCGATCTCGTGTGACGAGATCAGGAGCAACCACGCTTGGATCAACTTCTTGGATTGTGAGGACAACACGGCTCATCATCGCGCTCGCAAGCAGTCTCGCCGACGATCGGACTTGAGACAGGAGGTCTCTTCTCTTAGAGACTCGATCAACCATGCTTCAAGAGGTATTGCATTATACTTTTTGTGGTTATAGATGTAACGATCTGAGAATGGTTCTTGGATCATGTGGTTTCATCGAATAAAATTTTTTAAATTCCGCTGCACCGAACAACTAGTGCGACTAGTCGTTCTTCGTCGTATCCGATGCGACGATCACGCTTCCATGATGCGCTTGAGGATAAATTCCATATCCTTCAAGTGGTATCAGAACCAGGTTGACGGTTTCGAATATGATTCGAAAAACCGAGGACGACTTGGGTTCGTTAAGGTCGCGAAAGTTTTATCGCATTTGATTTCGCAGATCTGTTTAGTAAATAATTTTGGCCATGTTTAAATTGTTTAAGAACGAATTATTTACTTGAATTATGTTACCCATTAAATAAGGAAACCATAGGATCTGAGTTTGCGTAAATCGGATTTCGTATGCTCAAGATATGATTGTTTTAATGAACATGTATGCACTGTTGCGGGAACAGTAGATTTTAACATGATTAAACAGTTAATTACTGTTATCATCTGCCTCTAAATGCATGTAACACCACTTGGGTTCTGTCCTAAATCAAGTTATCAATCTATGAAAATTGAGTTTGCTTAATTTGGATTTAAATTGATTGAGATATGTTAAATTTAGTGAGTAGGGGTCACAACTAAAATTACAGTCCTAATCAAGAACCAAGTGATTGTCAATTAGTAAAATTAATTGTTAATTTAGTGAAATAATCTTGAAAAATATTTGTGAAATATTAGAACATGATTATTTGCCTAATTGACTTGGCCTCAACCAATAAATTGATTGGATATGATCCAAATCATAATTGGAAACACAATCTTCAAACTTGATGCTTGAATAGGATCGGGAATTTGTGTAGCAAATTTCCTTATAATCAAAAATTGTTTTTGATTACTATATGGTATAATTTCAGTTGAAAAACCGATGATCATCTCAAGTACAAATTGATATATCTGGCATTATGCTTTCCCGAGGTGGATATGGTGCCTAGTCGGAGAGCATTGGGGTAGCAGGTTGCAACGTATGTGGTCCATCCCACTCTCGTCGGTACTAGCCATGACAACGGGTAGGGACTGTATAATGCCGGAGAAAATCAAGGTGTATTTTCTAATTATTAAAATTCGAATTAACACGTATTTTGAGATATTACCATATATATATTCAAGTAAAATAATCAAGTTTGATTGATTGAATTGGATTGATAATTAATTTAATATGATTAAATTGATTATGTCCAATTGAGACACTCTATTATGAATAGAGTTGTCACTTCCCTTGGAAGAATTAATTATATGAATATGATTCATATTAATTGAGTAAAATTTGAATATGATATGAAGGATCACATAAGTGACATCCATGGTCTCCCGTCAAGGCGAAGGGTTCCATCGTCAGGGATTGCATGTGGGAGACGCTTGTCCGAAGTGACAGCTCCTGTATGCAAGCGCATCTGGATCGGGCTCGTCGCTTCTCGAAAGAGTAAGGACGTATGCGTAGTGACCCCAATATCGGATCCTCATATTATTGGGGCGATATTGGATTGCGCATATCGAGTTGTATTCCTGTTGATGGTTGGTTCAATTAATGACGGGTCAACATCATCTTAGGGGTGGTGGGCCCGAGTATTAAAGACCGAATTGGGAGATGCAAGTTGGACTTGCAAGGCGGAATGTGTTTCCCAGCTTCTCTTTATTGGAGTTATAGGTTCTCATATTATTGGGTTATGACAAAGATAAGGAGGAGATCCCAGTTCTTGCTTGAGATATATTGGTAAGTATATCTCTTACTTTGAAAGTGATTAAGGGAATGAACTTTCAAGGTTGACAAAGCAAGAACAATTTGATTTAAAAGGCCTTAATCAAATATTATAAAATTGAATATATTTTATATTCTAATATAGTGCATTCTTAATTTCAGAAAATGAAGTCTTGAACCCACTTAGTAGGCTTCTCGAGGTCAACGAATTGACCAGCCCAAATTACTCGGACTGGATCCGTAATTTGGAGCTTGTTCTCTCTGCAGAGCGCATAAGTTATGTGCTCACCGAGGACAAGCATGAGAACCCCAAATCCAAGGAAGAAAAAGTATTTAATGACAAGTATGATGAAGATCATGTCTTGGCTAGATGCTATATCCTGGGTTCTCTCTCCAATGTTCTGCAGAAACAACATGTGGAGATGAGTACCTGTCAGGAAATAATGCAGAATCTTAAGGACATGTTTGGTGACATTAACCGCACCCAGCGGTACAATGTTATGAAAGACCTCATTCGCTGCAGGATGCAGGAAGGGACTTCGGTCCGTGAGCATGTACTCAAAATGTTTGGGTACTTGTCGGAGCTGGAGACCCTTGGGGCAACGATGGATGCAGACATGCAAGCTGACTTCATTCTGCTGTCATTGCCCAAATCTTTCAATAACTTTGTAGTGTCATTCCACATGAACAAGCTGGAATTGACAAGTGCTGCTCTCCTTGATGCATTAAAGTCTGCAGAAGATGTAATGAAGAAGGATGGTCCCGCTGGCAGTGCAATGGTTGCACATGTCAAAGGGAAGCGCGATCGGAAGGATGGTTCTTGGAAGGGCCCATCCCAGAAGAGAAAGAAGAAGGGACAAAGTGTTGCCTCCTCTTCCAATGCATCTACTCTCATGGCGTCGAAGAAAACCGACGTCTGTCACCACTGCAAGAAGCCGGGGCACTGGAGGCGTAACTGCCCAGATTACCTGAAGTCCTCAGACAAAGGTAAAGCCCCAGCAGGTATGAAATCTACTTTCATCATTGAAACTAGCTTTCTCGTCGGACGAGAAGGAAGTTGGGTTGTAGATTCTGGTGCTTCTGTTCATGTATGCAATTTGTTGCATTTGTTTCAGGAAACTAGAAGTCTTGAGGAAGGGGAGATAGTCATCCAGATGGGATCTGATGCAAGTGTTGCAGCAGTTGCCGTCGGGACATGTCGACTATCATTATCTAGTGGTAGAGTCCTAGTACTTAAAGAGTGTCTTTATGTACCTGAAGTTAGAAGGAATTTGATATATGTATCTAAGCTAGTTAGAAGTGGATATTCATTCTTGTTCAGTAATAAATTAGTCATAAATCATTATGATAAATATATCGCAGAGGGTATTTTAACTTCTGGAGGACTCTATGAATTGTGCATTAATGAGAATGTCATGAATGTTACAACCACTAATAAAAACCCTAAGAGATCCAGGGAGAATAAAAATCATTCAAATATGATTTAGCATCAAAGGCTTGGTCATTTGTCTGTTGATAGGATAAACAGATTGATAAAGGATGGACCTTTAGATTTTCTACAGGTTTAGTCTTTACCAACCTGTGAACATTGTATTCGAGGTAAAATGACTAGGATGCCTTTCCGTAACAAGGTTACAAGATGCGAAGGTATTATTGACCTAATACATACTGATGTATGTGGTCCGTTCATTACCATGACTCGAAATGGATATTGGTATTATTTGACGTTTATCGATGATCATTCGCGATACGGGTTTATCTTCCTACTACGTCATAAGTCTGAAACCTTTGAAAAGTTCAAAGAATTCAAGGCTTTGGTTGAGAACCAAACTGATAGGAAGATTAAACGGATTCGATCTGATCGAGGTGGCGAGTACCTATCAGATGAATTCAAGGAATACCTTAAGGAGAATGGAATTGTTTCCAATCTCACTCCTCCCAGAACTCCACAACTAAATGGTGTTGCTGAAAGACACAACAGGACCATTATGGACATGGTCCGTTCAATGATGAGTAAAGCACATTTACCTCTTAGTTTCTGGGGATATGCAGTAGAGACTGCCATATATATCCTGAATAAGATTCCTAGCAAATCCGTGCCTAAGACTCCTCATGAACTATGGTATGGAACCAAACATAGTGTTAATCACTTGAGGATTTGGGGTTGCTTGATCCATGCGAAGAACGTGGATGCAAGTAAGCTAGAATCTCGCACTCGTGAGTGTTACTTCATTGGGTATGTTAAAGATGGTATTGGATACCAGCTTTATGACCCTGAGACCCAAAAGGTTTTTGTCTCTAGAGATGTGAAGTTTCTAGAGGATGATTTCCTTAAAGGTCAAGACAAAAATGAAGTAGAGGAACTCATAGAATCCCAAGAGGATTCTGAGCTTCCAAGACCAGAAACTGAAGAAGTAAATAAAGATGAAACACACATACCTCTTCGAAGGAGTTCGAGGGTGGTTGCACCACCTGAAAGGTATGGATTCCATGTGTCAGGTGAGACTGACATTGATCCTACTTCATTTGATGAAGCACTCGCGGATCAAGACATGGATAGATGGATGCTAGCAATGAAGTCAGAAATTGACTCCATGCATAAAAATGGTGTATGGACCCTGGAGGATCCACCTAAAGGGGTAAACCCATTGGGTGTAAATGGATCTTCAAGAGAAAGAGGGGACCTGATGGGAAAGTAGAGACTTTCAAGGGACGGCTCGTAGCCAAGGGCTACACACAGAGAGAAGGCATCGATTACGATGAGACATTCTCTCCTGTGGCTATGCTTAAATCCATCAGGACATTGCTGGCTATAGCTGCATATCTTGACTACGACATCTGGTAGATGGACGTCAAGACGGCTTTCCTCAATGGATACCTCGAGGAGGATATCTACATGGAGCAGCACCAGGGCTTCATGACTGATGATGGCAAAGTATGCAAGCTGAAGAAATCCATCTATGGGCTCAAGCAAGCTTCTCGTAGCTGGAACATTAGATTTGACGAAACCATAAAGAGTTATGATTTTGTGCAAAATCCTGATGAACCTTGTGTATACAAGAAGACTAGTGGGAGCGCCATTGTATTCATCGTGCTTTACGTAGATGACATCCTTATCATTGGGAATGATACAAGGATGATGACCAGTGTGAAGATTTGGCTGTTCCATACCTTTGAGATGAAAGATCTTGGAGAAGCCTCTTACATCTTAGGCCTGAAGCTGTTCAGAAACCGAGAAAAGAGGATTTTGGGATTGTCACAACATGGATACATTAAGAAGATTCTTGAACGATTCCGTATGGATAGTTCTAAGAAAGGATTCCTACCCTTAAGACATGGTATCCATCTGTCTAAAGGAATGGCTCCTCAATCTGTTGAGGAAAAGAAAGCCATGGCTGGATGTCCTATGCATCAGCCGTAGGAAGCTTAATGTATGCCATGATATGTACTAGGCCAGATATCTGCCATGCAGTGGGAGTGGTAAGTCGTTACCAATCCTGCTATGGAGAGCAACACTGGAATGCAGTAAAGAACATATTCAAATATCTAAGACGGACGCAAGATTACATCTTGGTCTATGGAGATGGTGATCTCCAAGTCTTGGGATATACATATTCTGACTTCCAATCGGATGTTGATGATCGAAAGTCGACATCGGGGTTCGTGTTCTTGTTGAATGGTGGTGCTGTGAGTTGGAGAAGCAAGAAGCAGGACACTACTGCAGATTCAACAACAGAAGCCGAATACATTGTCACATCGGATGCTGCAAAGTAGGCGGTGTGGTTGCGCAAGTTCGTGCTGGAGCTTGGCGTAGTTTCCTCTGATACTCCCATCTCGTTACTCTGCGATAACACGGGAGCCATTGCCCAGGCAAAGGGGAACCCAGATGGCATCAAAAGAGCAATCACGTGGAAAGGAAATACCATATCATTCGGGAGATATAAAAGCGTGGTGATATCATCATCACCAAGGTGACCTCTGCCGACAACGTTGCTGATCCTCTTACCAAACCTCTGACACAGAAGGTTTTCGATCAACATGTAATGAGTATGGGTTTAAAGATTGTACCTGAATGGTTCTGAGGGCTAGTGGGAGATTGTTAGCAATGAGAGCCCCGGGCGAACCAATTCTACAATAAATGTTATTGTAATGAATAAATTATCAATAAAAGTTATTGATTATTTTTCACCCCCTTTCTGAGATTAATGAATGAATGCACTATAGGGTCCCTCTGTACAATAAGGGTTATGTACCATGGCCAACTTGATAATCATACAACTGTTGATTCATTGGATAAATCATAGAGGCTGATGCTTGGATGAATATCTAAGGAGTTAGATAGAGGACTCATCAAGCATCATCAAATGATTATTAAGTGATGATCTCCAGCATGAGTAGGAGATGGCAATCCTATCTCACATGGCTGATATCTGACTGACCTCTTGATGCAGGTCCTCTGCATGGGAATAGTGATTCGGAGGTGTCAGGTTAGTTGAGTCAATGGGTTGACTTAACGAGATCGAGATAACCAAAGACCTACGTTGAATACTGTCACAACATAGGCATGCATCCTCTGACCGGAGACAGATGTATTTCTATATGTCTGAGTGTGTACATTTGGCAGACCAATAGGTTGATGACCTAACCAAGGTCTATACACCGGCGAGCTGGTGTGCATGTAAGGACATATGAGTAATACGATCTCTCAAAGGGATCATACAGGTTCACTTGTGAACCGGGAGACATGAGCTCACTCATGAGGTATTGGGACTGAACAAATTCCATGCATGGTCGTCGTGCTTTGGAAGCATGACATGAATTTGAAGGTAATATATATGCTTTGTGAAAGCATATGATCTATACTAGGTCCCAGTGACCAAGATTGAGAAACTTAATGATCTAACCCTGAAGATGACAATGTAAAAGTGATCTTTATCTTCAGGATGATCATAGGTCCTCCAGTATGTAGGATGTACAGGTATTAGGAATACCTGAGGGGTGATTTGATCATATACGATTGTATAACCATGACGCTTCCATTCCGAGGGAGTGATGAAACAGGTTTGGATTTTAGTGACTCCTCTCATTAGAGAAGTGACCTAATCTTAGTCCATGAACTGGACATTGATCTGAATGAGATTCATATGCAATGAGAAGATTAGGTCTACGATCTTGATTTGATCAAGCATCAGTGGGAGGTCCATGGGATCTGGATTTGAGATATGATCTCAACATCCAAGTCACTCTACGTGGAACAATACAATCGCCCTGTCCTTATCTCCAAGTATCTGCGGAGAGATTGCATTATTCTTGAAGGGTTCAAGAATAATTCCATGAGATCTAAGCAATGAAGAGATCATGATTAAATGTGATTTAATCATCTTAATGTATGAAGAAATTATCCAATATAATTAAATGTGATTTAATTATTATGGATAAGAATAATGTGGATAGAAATATCCAATTATTCATAATATATTATAAATGTGATTTATAATGTATTAGAGAGAGCTAATTATAATTTATATGTGTTGATTAATTATTATGTGTATTGGATACACATTGTGTAATTAATTAACAATATGAATTATATGTTGTTTTGGGTTGTGAATATGATTCACAATTTTTCCATGGCAAGAATGCAATATTCTCAAAGATAATTGTGAATTATTTTGAAGAATAAAATCCAATAAATTTGTTGCAAATAAATAAGAGAGATTTCAAGGAGATATGCAATCTCGTGGATTTCCATGAGATTGCAATCTCCATGCAATCTCCATGGGCGGCACATCATTCCTATAAGGAATGCGTGGCCGTCCACATGAATGGTACATGGAGATGAAATCTCCATGTATCTTCTCTCCTTATTTGTTGGGTTGATTTAGGACTAAATTATATTTGATTTTGTCAAATATATTTTAACCTAAATTTGTTGTTTTTGACAACAACAATCTTGGCCATTGGATTGACATAAATCAATCTCACCCATTGATTTTATGTGTCCCGTGGATTGAGATCCATGGATCCCAAAACCCTATAAATAGAGAGGCATACCATGCTCTCTCTTTACTTGCAATATTGGATATCTCTCTCTCTCTCTCATTTCTTCATACACGACAGCCCTCTCTCCCTCTCTTGTTGGTGGCTGTCCACCATACCCTAAAGGAGGGAATCGTCGTCGCCATCGCCACCGTGCCGCCGCTTCGACGTTCTTCGGTTTCTCCGTCTTCTTCGTGTGCTACGCCCACGAAGGAGACGTTCGATCTCGTGTGACGAGATCAGGAGCAACCATGCTTGGATCAACTTCTTGGATTGCGAGGACAACGCGGTTCATCCCCGCGTTCGCAAGCAGTCTCGCCGACGATCGGACTTGGGACATGAGGTCTCTTCTCTTAGACTCGATCAACCACGCTTCAAGAGGTATTGCATTGTACTTGTTGTGGTTATAGATGAAACGATCTGAGAATGGTTCTCGGATCACGTGGTTTCATCGAATAAAATTTTTTAAATTCCGCTGCACCGAACAACTAGTGCGACTAGTCGTTCTTCGTCGTATCCGATGCGACGATCACGCTTCCGTGATGCGCTTGAGGATAAATTCCATATCCTTCAGTGACGTGGCTGAGGACCTCGATGCAAATATTATAAAGTTTGGGGTCTGGAAGGAAAATATTAGAAAACTTAAGATACGTTTAAGTAATCAGAAATAAATTACAAAATGAGCTGGGTTAATAGAGCAAAATACCCAGTCTTTACGCATGATCGAGTGACTGATATGTGAGGAC
The DNA here is from genome assembly GCA_037367405.1 of Ottelia alismoides. Classification (NCBI taxonomy): domain Eukaryota; kingdom Viridiplantae; phylum Streptophyta; class Magnoliopsida; order Alismatales; family Hydrocharitaceae; genus Ottelia; species Ottelia alismoides. The sequence continues at coordinate 593,955 of JAZKJV010002540.1, forward strand.
TTGACACATGTCATCGTCAGAGAGCACGTTACCCCTTTGACAGCCAACGATGGTGATTAGAATGTGCGAAGGAGATCAAACGACGGGGAAGGGTTCGATCGAAGGACGGCCGGAGAATCTGGGATCAAGACCGATCTAACGAACGTGGACTCCCCTGGATGAACAGGGAAGAACAACGTCCTAGTCGAGCTTCAATCGAAGATATGGCATTGCTACGGCCACCTGGACGATGAAAAATGGCTCCTTGAGTTCCTGATGTCCTCCCGTAGATGAGGACCTTCTCAAATGCCCAGAGGGATGCTGACGCTCCACCGCGATGTGGAGGAGACCCAGATGCTCAGGTACTTTCCTTGCGCAAAAATCAACGTCGAGTGGCGTCCCTTTGGCCTCCAGACACTACAATTAAGCACGCACAATAAAAGAATAGAGTCTTAGGGCCTCACTGGAGAGGGTGTGCAGGTGATGGAGCGGGCAGTCGTAAATTAAGGTGCTCGCTGGAGCACAGGGGATCCGACAATGTGTTTGACGTCTTAGTCTCACCAATACTTAATTAAATGACAAAGTAAAAGTAAGATGTTAAAGATACAATTGATAAATAACTAAAGGGCAAAAAATAAATGGAAAATGACATCAACTGGCCGAGGAAACAGGAGATAACCTCACGGTGGCATGACCTCCAGAGATGGGGATGGAGACCGCCGTTCACCAAGCCAAACTCCATTGCAGAGGGGCCAGAGAGGAGCTATCACTATCCTCCATCCAGGGCATCAGGAGGGAGAAGCTAGGGCTTGAAAAAGGGTTTCGAAAATTCAAAGAACTTGGCAGGAGGTTTTTGTACATGCGACCAAGGCGACTCAAAAGAGTGAGGAAGATCGGGCGCATCGATGCTCCACCGCCTATGCAATCCCTAGGGTTGTAAGAGAAAAATCCAAGGAGAAAATACAATAAGGAATCTATGCAGAAGGGAATGACCTCGAAAATTCAAGAAAACGGGACCAAAACAGGTGTCAGACGATGGCAGACTGAGGTCAATGAATGGGAAAATCTGGTTGGTCCACGTGGACCAACCAGAAAAAATCCCGAAAAATATTTAGAATATCAATTAAAAATAATAAACAACTTTATTAATTTTAGGTTATAAAAAATATTTATTATTTTCTGAATTATTTTGTCATTATTTTTATTTATTTTTTCGAGGTTAGAATTACAATTTACTTATTAAGGACTATATATATATATTTATATTTGTCTATGTATTTTAGTTCTTTATTTTTATTTTGTATTTCTGATTTTATTAATTTATTCATTATTTTATATATTTTTAAATTAATTCTATACACTTAAATATATTTTATTTTTATTTTTTCTGATATATTATAAACAATTAATTGAATAGATGTATTATCTATGTAGGTATAAGTATAGGTATTTTACCTATGTATTTTACACAAGTATTTTATTTTAATGTTTTCTTGATGTTTTTATTCTATTTTATATACACATATATTATAAGATAATGTTTAAAATTTATAAAAATATGAAATTATAAAAATAATGAATAATAAATAAAATGAATTTTTTAATCGGTACACGTATACAATAGTGGTCCAAAACCTAACTTCCACATCATAACTCCAAAAAATATGAAAGCACATTCATTAAAATATATTATTAAAAATTATATACAATTAAAGGTGATTTTGATATATTTTTGAGTTCTTATTTGAGATATATGGGTCTAGGAAGTTGGGATATGGAATCTTATTTAAAACATAACTTTTTATCTGTAAACTATTTTTGTATGGAATAAATTTTGTTTTTTTATATTAAATTATCTAAACTTTCATGTACAAAATTTATTTATTTGAGGTATAAAAAGTGAAACAAAAAAATAGGTCAAAAAAATAAATAAAAATGAATTAAATAAAAGGGTTTTTATTGGATTTTGGCCTTTATATCCTCTACTTTATTCCTTGTCGACCTAGTCATCGAGATGTCTAGGTCTCGGGGTTTCGGATCATAAAATATTGTCAATATTTTATTCCTTTTATTTTCTTTATTTTATAATTTTATCTTTAAAAAATCGTATTTTATACACCATTTACATAACAATGCATGAATGATAAATGCATGAATTAAGGGGTATTACGCGCATTTACTAGGGTTTTTATGGCTGAAATGATAGAAATAAGATGATGAAATAGATATTCATCATCCACCTATACTTGCCTTTGCTAGTCCCTAGCAAACACTTATGCAATAAGTGCATAAAAGAAATAAAGAAAAGAGAAAAGAAAGAAATTGGATTAAATTTAATTATCAAACTTGTCTTCACAAAATCAAAGTTTGGAGCTTAAGTCGAACATTTGGAATTTTAGTGCAGGGAGGAACCTTAATGGGAATAGGATTTGAAATCCAACAACCTTCGAGAATCTCAAAAATCTGCTCAAGTCCTCAATAGCCAGGTTAGAATACTTCAATTCATACACAAACCCTTATGACTATGAATTTGACTTGTAAAGTGTAAGTGATGGTGTCTCTCCCCAACTGAAATGACAAAGAGACTAACTTCAATAGTACGACAATCCAATGATTCCCCAATCCAAAAACTCCTTCCTTGAGGAGTGGGGTATTCCCCTTTTAAGTTCAAGTGACAACTAGCTCAAGAAGAGGGGGATGAAGAGAAGAATGGACGGTAGACATTGTAGCTACCTATCCTAGGATGCAAGATCAGTGTAGTCAAGGCCTCCAGCTGCATGCTCACTTGATTTGACTTTGAAGCTCAAGCTTGCTTATTGACTATACAAATATATACACTCCAGCAGACATTTTATTTTTAAACAGGTCAGCCCACATTTTTGGTGTTTTTTACTTCTTGCTCTCTTTTTTTTTAAATTTTTATATACTATATATAACAGCATTTACATAAGGAGTTTTTCCTCCTGAGCCAGTAGACTATCCCTCTTTTGAAGCTTTATTGCAACCCACACTCTCCTATCTTCAAAATTCATCATCATCGGACGGGTTGGGGTGCACTTCCCTCCTAGAGGAGGACAAAAGTTTCCACTTGGTGCGTCTCATACCGACAAATCCAAACCCCTCCACCACTCCAACTGAGTTGAGCCAAGTGAAAGGTGCATGTGTCCAAGTTAGGTCATTATTGACAAGAGTCGTGCGTGTGCTCCGAAATCCTCTACATAGGCCAGTCAAGAATCCATTGAACCAAGTCTCACAATCCTCAAAGAATTAGTCAACTAGACCTAAAGTACCTCAATTCCAACTCCTATAAGGTTCTTGTTAATTAGGGAGATTTAAGGTCCAACCAAGCTCCAATCTTCGAATTTTACTTAGACTTCTTCAACTATCAAACTCAATCCAAAAAAAATATGAATGCCATGCAAATGCTATGCAGAATGCAGAAATATTTTGTGTGATGTAATTTTCAAAGATTTTGAACTTTTTATGGATTTTTTTGAAAAAGATGATGCATTTGCATTTTTTAGATTTTTAAAAAGGTTTTTGAAATGTTTTTGGTATTTTAATTTTTGAAAATGTTTTTATGATTTTTGAAAATAAAAGATTTTGGATAAAAACTAGGTACAAATATTTACATGGGATGCATCTTATATTTACAAGAATAAGATTTTTAAGTATTTACAAGGGGTAAGTGCTCAATTTTATAGATATGTATATACAACTTAATAAAGAATTTTAGGGTGATGTTTGTATTCCTTAAAATTATTTGAAAAGGTTTTTGTAAATAATTTAGAAAACTATAGTCCAAAATAATTTCTACAAGAATCTTTACAAATATTTACACACATTTGAAAATCATCTTGCAAAGGTTTTTCAAACAGTATCTATAGATTTTCAAAATAATTTTGCAACCATTTTCCAAACCATTTGCAAATCATTTTTCAAACATTTTTATTTCACACAAAGGAAATACATTTTCAAATAAAACTATTTTTACAAAGGTTGAAAATATTTAACAAAATGTTTTCAAAAGATTTTTCAAAAGGATTTTCAAACTATTTTTCAAATATTTTACAAAAATTATTTTTACCTGATTTATTAACGAGTAAATACAAAAAAGAATTTAAGGAATAATTAGCATGTTTTTATCAAAGATTTAATGAATTTTATAATATAATTAGCAATAATTATTAAGAAAAATAGGAAAGTACGAGTTATGGATAAAAGTATATACAGAGTATATACAACCCCCTATACTTAGCTTTAGCTATGTCCTCATAGATCTGAGAGAAAAATAGAAGACATAACTCGTTACCGAGTATAGAAAAGTCTAAAGGAATAAACAAATGGAGAAATGAACGAATGAGAAGTTGACCGTCCCCCATACTTAGGATCAAAGAATCCTAAGTATAGCGGACTGTACACAAAGCAGGGAGGATCAATGGTGGGAACGAACATATCATACTCAGACTGTCCCCCATACGTAGGGTAAGATATCATGAAGTATTGATAAGAAGAGGAGACAGTGGTGATGATTAAAGATTAGAAGAAATCGGGGTGCACACACCCTTATACTTTGGACAAAGTACGTCCTAAGTATAGAAGACTGACCAAAAGAGGCGACACCTTTTGGTAGAAAAAGAAGATAGAAAAGGAAAAGAAGAAAAGAAGAAAAGAGATCAGAATATAGAAGAAGATAGAGAAGAGAATGTACACACCACTCCCCTGTACTTAGAGTAAAAGAAGCCCTAAGTATAGGCGACAACAAGAGTGATGAAACTGAACAACGATAGAACACTCGACTCGTACAACCTCCTATACTTAGGAAAAAGTACGTTCTAAGCATGGCACACACGAGAATGGGTTAGATGAGCAAAATGGTAGATGAACAGAGGAAACAAAGGAGAATGTGCAACAGAATGGATGTATAGAGAATCAAGAAGGTCGAAAGCAAACCTTCTTGCAGGACCGCTGAGGATTAGATCTAACATGGTGCAAGTCGACATCGGGGTCTTCAGATGACCCAAACCAATCAGGGTCGACACAGTGAAGTTCCTCAATGATCTTAGAGTGAAGAGGCACATACGAGTGAATGGAAGTAGTGCATCTAGGTCCAACCTTTGGTGTCTCGCAAATGTCATCGTGAGAAGGGACAGACTCATCATTGGAAGAAGTGTAGTTAGGAATGAATGCATCAGTGGAGGTAGTCGAACTATGTTCATCCTCAAGAGTCTCAACCGGATCATCATTCTCATCAAAAGGCCCAAATTCCTAAATGAAAGCAACAAGATCAAATTCAGCCTTAGTCTTATCAATATCTGCCCTCCGCTCAATGGTATTAATTGTGTAAATCCCACGGATGTCATCAACACATCTCCAAGTCCCAGAAGAAGGAACTCCAAGGTCCATGATTTCCAAGTCTTCCTCCTTGGATAGGAATTCTTGGGTCTCAGTAGAATCCGATAAGCAAAAAAATTCTCGAATGGTCTCATCATGGTCATTATCCTCGGGGTCAGCCAAAATAGGTGTAGTCACATCAAGTACATGTCTCCGATTGATAATAAGTACAATGATGATCACCTCACTCTCGTTAACAGGACGGAAGCAAATCTTTCCTGATCCGTAATCAATAACGACCCTCGTAGAGGCGAGGAATGGTCATCACAAGATGATTAGAGAATGCTCCCCAGTGGAGGTCTCCACGGACAATATGATAAAATCAACATTATACCTCATGCCCTGAATCAAAATGACGATGTTTTCAAGGATACCCTTTGGCCTCTTGATAGATCCATCAACAAACTGTACTATCATCCTGATCTTCTTTAAAGTCCCTAAGTGAAGAGATTATACTAACGAGAAGGGTAATATGCTAATCGAAGCACCCCTGTCTAGGAGAGTGTTCACATGTGTGGTCAGAGATGGTGCAGCTAATGCAAGGTGTACAATGTTCTTTTTCCTAGGAGTAGAGCGGTGTGTGATGGCATGGGTAGTGGTCAGAATGTGATGCTCAGATCTGCTTCTTCGCTTTATCTTCTTGGGAAGAGGAATAAATAAATCAGTCATGGCCTGCTGAAGTGGGGCGTAGATGATTGTTGGAAATGCGAGCCCACGGCGAGCCATTATGCAATAAATGTTATTGCAATTCACTCCTTAATCTGAAATGAAGATTACATAATTTGCATAATAGGTCCCTTAGTACAATTAGGGTTAAGTACCATGGCCATCTTGATGATCATACAGCTGTTGATTCAACTATTGAATCATAGAGGCTGGTGCTTGAATGAATATCTAAAGAGTTAGATTGAGGACTCATCAAGCACCGTCAGATGATTGTTAAGAGATGATCTCCAGCCTGAGTAGGAGATGGCAATCCTTATCTCTGAAGGCTGATATCTGACCGACCTCTTGATGCAGGTCCTCTGCATAGGAATAGAGATTCGGAGGTGTCAGATTAGTTAGGTCAAAGAGTTGACTTAACGAGATCGAGATAACCAAAGTCCTATATCGTATGATGTCAGGATATAGGCACGCATCCTCTGACCGGAGACAGATGTGTTGCTATATGTCTAAGTATGTACATTTGGCAGACCAGTAGGTTGATGACCTAATCAAGGTCTACACACCGGCGCGCTGGTGTGCATATAAGGGCATATGAGTAATACGATCTCTCAAAGGGATCATACAGGTTCAGTTACTGAATCGGAAGACATGAGCTCACTCATGAGATATTGGGAAGAATCAAATTCCGTGCGCACGGTCGTCTCGCTTTGGAAGCTTGACTGAATTTGTAGGTTTGATATATACTTTTGGAAAGTATATGATTAAGACCTAGGTATGATATATGCTTTTGGAAAGTATATGATCGATACCGACTCCCAATGATCGAATGAGAAACTTACTGATAAAACCATGAAGTAGACAGTATAAAGTTGATCGAATACTTCGGGTTTAGTCTGAGTCTTCCAGTATGCAGGATGTACAGGTATTGGGAATACCTGAGGGTGATGTGATCATAAACGATTGTATAACCATGACGCTTCCATTCCTAGGGAGTGATGAAACGGGTCTGGATTTTAGTGACTCCTCTCAGTAGAGAAGTGATCTGATCTTGGTCCAAGTATTGGGCATTGATCTGAATGTGATTCAGATACAATGAGAAGATTAGATTTACGGTCTTGATTTAATCAAGCATCTATGGGAGGCCCGCGATCTGGATTTGAGATACGATCTCAATATCCACGTCACTATACGTGGAACAATACAATCGCCCTGTCCTTATCTCCAAGTATCTGCGGAGAAAGCGCATTATCCTTGAAGGAGTTCATGGATAATTCTATTGTTGATATATGTATCCGAGCATTGAGAAAATGGATAATTAAATGTGATTTAATTATCATGAGTAATATGAATTTGATTCATATTATAAAGAGAGTTATCTTAGATAATTAAATGAGATTTAATTATCAAAGATTTAAATAATGTGAATGTGATTCATATTATTTGGACACAAGAGAATAGAGATCCAAGATGATTAAATATGATTTAATTATCATGGATATGAATAATGTGGATAGCAATATCCATATTAGTCATATATATTATAAATGTGATTTATAATATATAAGAGAGAGCTATTTGTAATTTACATTTGTTAATTAAATGTTAATGTGAATTGGATTCACATTGGACATCAAATTGAAAATGTAATTTACATTTTGTTTTGGGTTGTGAATGTGATTCACAATTTTTCAATGGCATGATTGCAATGTTCACAAAATAAATTGGATTTATTTTTTATGAAATAATTTGCAACAAAAGTTGTTGCAAATAATGGAGATTACATAAAAGGTGAAATAGCCACCTTCCTAATGGAGGAGGGTGGACGGCCACCACTCCCATTAGGAAAGGGAGGCCGTCCCCCCTCTCCACATGGAAGGAGGCTTTCTCTCCTTTCATTATCTCCATGTATTGATGATTTAATTTTGTAATTAAATTGTGTTGATTTATCAACATATATTTAATTTAAATTAAATTAATTGTTGTTGTGTTTTTAGCAACAAATCATGACCATTGAAAGAAACACAAATTGATGTGGACCATTGGATTTGTGTTGACACATGGATTGAGATCCATGGATCCCAAAACCCTATAAAAGGAGAGGCACCCCATTGCTCTTCTTGACACATAAGTTGAGGCAACAAATCTCTCTCTCTCTCTCTCATTCTCTCTACACGTCCTCTCTCCATCTCTTTCATGTGGCCGTCCACCATGGATGCCCTAGAGAGGTTCTCCATCGCCGCGGCATCGTCGTTATGCTGCCCGATGGTTTGCTCGTGGATCTCCGTCTCCTTCGGTGCGCCCCGCTCGTGAAGAAGACATCGGATCTCGTGTGTCGAGATCATGGAGATCCGCCGCTTGGATCATCAACATGGATTGCGAGAAGCACGCGGTTCATCCCGCGCTCGCAAGCGTCTCCTCCGACGGATCGGACTTGAGACAGGAGGTCTCTTCGTTTAGAGACTTGATCGCAACCACGCTTCAAGAGGTAAACCTAATACTTGGTTGTGGTTTAGACGAAACGATCCGAGAAGTGTTCTTGGATCATGTGGTTTCGTCGCATGAAAATTTTTTAATTTCCGCTGCATAGAACAACTAGTGCGACTAGTCGTTCTTCGTCGTATTCGATACGACGATCACGCTTCCGTGATGCGCTTGAGGATTTAACCATATCCTTCAGTGGTATCAGAGCCTTAGGTCGGTGTTTTTGGATACGATCCATAAACCGAGGACGACTGTGGGTTCATTAGGTTTGCGAAAGTTTTCTTGCATTTCATTTTCGCGTCTCTGTTTTGATATTATTTTCGGCACTGTTTAAATTGTTAAACACGAAAATATTATTTGGATTTTTATCCCCATTAAATAAGGAACCGTAGGATCTGAGTTTGCGTGATTTCGATTCCGTTTGCTCTAGATATGCTCATTTTAGTGAACATGTATCCACTGTTTCGGGGAACTGCGGATCATGACGTAATTAAGATGTTAATTGCGGATTTGATACGCATTGAAATGCGTGCAAATAAACTTGGATTCTGTTGTAAATCAAGTTAGCAAACTTTAGAAATTTACTTTGCTTAATTTGGATTTAAATTGATTGAGATATGATATTTTTAGTGAGGGTCACTGCTGAAAATACTTTCCTAATCAAGAACTAGTGATTGTCATTTAATTAATTAGTTAAATTAAATTGTTTAATTTCCTGGAATAATTATGCATAAATATTTGTGAAATATTTAATGATAATTATGCCCTTAAATGACTTTGCCTAACCAACAAATGATTAGATGTGATCTAGATCAAGATTGGTTACATGATCTACATGATCAACATTCCAACAAAATGTTGCTTGAATATGACTTGGGATTTGTTTAGCAAATCTCATTATAATGTTAATCAAAAATGTTTTGATTATTACTATATGGTACATTTCGGTTGAAGAACCGATGATCATCTCAAGTACAAATTAATCAATTTGGCATTATCCTTTCCCGAGGCGGATATGGTGCCTAGTCGGAGAGCATTGGGGTTGCGGGTTGCAACGTATGTGGTCCGTCCCACTCTCCTCGGTACTGGCCATGACAGCGGGTAGGGCTGGGATAATGTCCGAGGGATTAAGATGTATTTTTTCTAATTATTAAAATTCGAAATAATACCGTATTTGAGATAATACCATTATTCAAGTAACTATTAAAAGTTTGTTGGATATTAATTGGATCATTAATTTAATATGATTAGATTAATTGGATCCAATTAAGATTGAAATACTCTAATATTATTAGAGTTAATATTTCCCTTGGAAGAATTATATGTGAATGTGATTCACGATAATTAATTAAAATTTGAATATGAGGTGGGAGGATCACATAAGTGACATCCATGGTCTCCCGTCAAGGCGAAGGGTTCCGTCACAGGGATTGTATGTGGGAGACGCCTGTCCGAAGTGACAGCTCCTGAAGCAAGCGCATCTGGATCGGACTCTTTGCTTCTCGGAAAGAGTAAGGCCGTATACGTAGTGACCCCAATATCGGATCCTCATATTATTGGGGCGATATTGGATTGCGTATAGCGAGTACTATTCCTGTTGATGGTTGGTTCAATTAATGACGGGTCAACATCGCCTTAGGGGTGGTGGGCTCGGGTGTTAAAGACCGAATTGGGAAAAGCAAGTTGGACTTGCAAAGCGGAATGTGTTCCCGCTTCCTTTTATCCGAGTTGCAGATTCTCATAATTATTGGGATGTAACAAAGATAAGGAAGAGATCCCAGATTTTGTTGAGAATATAATGGTAAGTATTCTCTTACATTGAAAGTGATTAAGGAATGAACTTTCAGTGTTGACAAGACAAGACAACTTTGATATAAAAATCCTAAATCAAAGTAAAATATATATATATTTATATATTTATGCAAATTTCTTATTTCAGATAATCCTTCATTAAAACCACTCAATGATATACTTCAATAATAACCAGTAAAATATCATGGATTGGACTCATGATCCAGATATTGTACTTGCAATTGGACACTAATGTATGTGGTTGCAATGTGCAAGTTTCCTCATAATATTGAGGAATGACAATTAAATAGATAATAAGACTACAACCCTAGGGTTTGTATGTCTCTATAGTCTTGATCTCTCATCGGATGTACTTTGGAAGTGACATGTCGATGATGATCGCAATTGTCAAATAATCCTTATAAATTTATGAAGATATTCGGGCATACATATGTGCTCTTGACATTTAACATGAATGAGATGGTTCACTGCATCATGCAGAATGGTGGCTCCTATAAGAGATGGTGTATTCAAATTGTTTGAGTACCTACCTGAACCTATGTTTTAAGAGTTTAGATGGAGTAGGTGATGAGTGTCATCATTCTACATCTATACTCTGGTCATTCATGAAGTTTCATAATATTCATATTGTATAAAATTTAATGAAGCTTGTATGAATGTGAATGCTCTTAATAAGAGATCCTTAGTCTTAAGCAATGGTTGCTTATAGATAAAGGGAGCGCAGTGGAAGCATGGTTGGACCCGAGTAAGAAGTATGGTCAAAGAGTTGACTATACATCTATGACTTCCATATGTCATCCGAAGAGTTGGATGAATGCAATACTGCAATAAGTTGATGTGTTGATAGTATGACTATCAAGTCTATCTAGAATCCTTAGAGAAGGACTCGGATGGAGCATCAGATTAATCTACATAAAATCATTGATAAGATAAAGTCAAATAATTGTATCTCAAACTTCTGGATGACATTGCAATAGGGTTGCATATGTTTAGAAGACTGGAAAATTTGATCTTAAAGGTTTATAGTTATCCACATGGATATTGATGCAATTGTCGCAACAATCTCTGTTGGATTGATAGACTTGTTAATTTCAGTGGGAGAGTCCTTAGTCTTAGAGAATGTCTCTATGACCTAGATATAAGAATACACTCATGTTTGTTTCTAAATGTTGGAAATAAACATGAATTCTGAGGTAGAACTATCATAAAAATTATGATGGAGATATTTCAGATAGTAATCTAAATATAGTGACTCCACTAAATTAGAAAATTAATGAATGGTTCATTAACATTTCTAAATACTGAAATTAAACCTTAAGATCAATAGGAGGATGAAGATCATTTGACAAATGATCTAGCATCAAGCCTTGGACATTTGTCTATTGATTTGATCAATAGACAAGTAAGAGATGAAACTTTAGAATGTCTAAAATTTCAAACTTACATACTTATGAATATTGTATTCAAAGAAAAATGTCAATAAACCCTTCTTAGAGAAAGGTTGTAAGATGTCAAGGTATTCAGGATCTCATTCATATGATGTATGTAGATCATCTATATCATAGTAAACATTATGGATATGTGATATCTGTTGATGATTATGTATGATATGAGATTTCTTCTCTTCACCTAAGAAACCTTTGAAATGTTCAAAGACTTCATTATTTGTTGGTTTAAAACCAAAGTTTGAAGGAAGATAAAATGAATTTGATCAATCTAGGTAGCAAGTACCTGTTAGATAAATTCAAAGAATACCTTATAGAGATATGAATATCATTTCTAATCTCAATCCTCCTAACACACCTTAACTCAATAGAGTTATAGGCAGAATACAATTGGGATCATGTGTGACATGATCTTATCAATGATGAATTTTTAGCATAATTATCCCTTAGTTTCCAGGTATATATGTGTAGTAGAGACTACAATGTATATCCTTAATAAGGTTCCATGCAAGATGGAATCTGGCACTTGAGAGTGCTGCTTCATTAGGAAAATAAGGATGGTATTGGATACCTACTTTATGATCTTGAGATTCTTGAAATATCTCATCTCTGAGAATGTGATTCTTAGAGGTTGAGACTCTTGAGAATCAAGATAAAAATGAAGTGTAGGAACTCCATTTAATCTTGAAAAGATAATGAGGCCCTAAAATTGGAAACTAAAAGGATATTGAAGATGAAACACTAAAACTCTTCAAATAAGTTTGAGGATGGATTCCATGTGTCAGAGAAATCTGACAATGATCGAACTTCATGTGATGAAGCTTCTGAAGATCATAGCATGGATAGATGGATGTTAGCAATAAAGTCTAATGTAGACTTCATGTACAAGTGTTGTATATGGACCCTCGAGGATCCACCTATATGGGTAAGACCCGTAAAGGTGTAAATGGATCTTCAAGAGAAAGGGAACCTGATGAGAAGGTAACATACCTTCAAAGCATAGTTCGTAGCAATGAGCTACACATGGAAGAGAAGACATTGCTTGCAATGAGACTTGCTTTTCGGTGAACATGCTTAAAATCATCAGAATACTGCTAACCTTGCTACCAAACTTGACTATTGCATCTCCGAGATGTAAGTCCAGATCTGCATTCCTCTATGAATATCTCTCTGAGATATTTCACATGAAGTAGCCCCAGGGCTTCATGGTTGAGGAAAGCAAGGTGTGCAAGATAAGGAATCCATCTAAGGACTCAAATAAGCTTCTTTGAGATGGACCATAAGATTTGATGAATTCATAAATGTTATGATTTCAAATAAAATCTTGATGAGGCATGCGAAGCTTAGTGGGAGTGCCTATGTGTTCATTGCGCTAAATATAGATGATATCCCTGATCATTTAAAATGATATAAGGATAATAATAAGTGTTTTATAATCTGGTTATTCCATATCTTGAAATATGATTTCAAAGATACCTCTTAGATCTTAGTTCTGAAGTTGTTCAGAAGCCAAGAGAAGAGGATAATTAGACTGTCACATTTGTAGTATACCTTGGACATATTCTATTCATAGAAATTCCAAGAAGGATTCTAACCCTTAAAGATATGGTACTGACCTATCTTAAGGGATAGCACTCAAAGAGTTGAGGAAGTAAATGCTACAACTACTTGCACTTGTGCATTAGTTACGAGAAGCTGAGTGTATGCTAGAGTGTACAAATACCAGATGTCTGTCATGCAGTGGGAGTAGTAAATTGTTACTAATCCTACTGTAGAGATAAAACACTTGATTGCAGTAATAACAAAATCTTCATAGATGAGGAGGTTTTTTGAGATAGTAATCTCAAAGTCTTATCTTCAAAAGTTTAAGACCATGTAGATAGTGATCTATAAAGGTCTAAACTATAGATACCTTAGGAGATAGAGATCTCCGGGAATGAAGGTATTCTAATAAGGATTATGGGGATACTGGTTATGATGTCAGGGACAATGAAACCAACTAGATTGAGTATTGGTTGCATGAGATGCAACATTCGCATTAGATGCGAGCACTGTTACTGGGGATATGCAAGTGCCGTAAAAGGACTTGGCATAGTCTTGCGGGAACAGAGTGACTGATCAGCTTACCTAGCTATTTTCTAAATAGCCTATGATTGTCACATGAGTGCGGGTTTAAATGATTAGCCCATTAATGGCTCTTTGGGCTAGTGGGAGATTGTTGGAAATGCGAGCCCACGGCGAGCCATTATGCAATAAATGTTATTGCAATTCACTCCTTAATCTGAAATGAAGATTACATTATTTGCATAATAGGTCCCTTAGTACAATAGGGTTAAGTACCATGGCCATCTTGATGATCATACAGCTGTTGATTCAACTATTGAATCATAGAGGCTGGTGCTTGAATGAATATCTAAAGAGTTAGATTGAGGACTCATCAAGCACCGTCAGATGATTGTTAAGAGATGATCTCCAGCCTGAGTAGGAGATGGCATCCTTATCTCTGAAGGCTGATATCTGACCGACCTCTTGATGCAGGTCTCTGCATAGAAATAGAGATTCGGAGGTGTCAGATTAGTTAGGTCAAAGAGTTGACTTAACGAGATCGAGATAACCAAAGTCCTATATCGTATGATGTCAGGATATATGCACGCATCCTCTGACCGGAGACAGATGTGTTGCTATATGTCTAAGTATGTACATTTGGCAGACCAATAGGTTGATGACCTAATCAAGGTCTACACACCGGCGCGCTGGTGTGCATATAAGGGCATATGAGTATACGATCTCTTAAAGGGATCATACAGGTTCAGTTACTGAATCGGAAGACATGAGCTCACTCATGAGATATTGGGAAGAATCAAATTCCGTGCGCACGGTCGTCTCGCTTTGGAAGCTTGACTGAATTTGTAGGTTTGATATATACTTTTGGAAAGTATAGATTAAGACCTAGGTATGATATATGCTTTTGGAAAGTATATGATCGATACCGACTCCAATGATCGAATGAGAAACTTACTGATAAAACCATGAAGTAGACAGTATAAAGTTGATCGAATACTTCGGGTTTAGTCTGAGTCTTCCAGTATGCAGGATGTACAGGTATTGGGAATACCTGAGGGTGATGTGTAAAAAAGATTTGTAAACCATGACGCTTCCTTCCTAGGGAGTGATGAAACGGGTCTGGATTTTAGTGACTCCTCTCAGTAGAGAAGTGATCTGATCTTGGTCCAAGTATTGGGCATTGATCTGAATGTGATTCAGATACAATGAGAAGATTAGATTTTACGGTCTTGATTTAATCAAGCATCTATGGGAGGCCCGCGATCTGGATTTGAGATACGATCTCAATATCCACGTCACTATACGTGGAACAATACAATCGCCCTGTCCTTATCTCCAAGTATCTGCGGGAGAAAGCGCATTATCCTTGAAGGAGTTCATGGATAATTCTATTGTTGATATATGTAGCCGAGCATTGAGAAATGGATAATTAAATGTGATTTAATTATCATGAGTAATATGAATTTGATTCATATTATAAAGAGAGTTATCTTAGATAATTAATGAGATTTAATTATCAAAGAATTAAGTAATGTGAATGTGATTCATATTATTTGGACACAAGAGAATAGAGATCCAAGATGATTAAATATGATTTAATTATAATGGATATGAATAATGTGGATAGCAATATCCATATTAGTCATATATATTAAAAATGTGATTTATAATATATAAAGAGAGAGCTATTTGTAATTTACATTTGTTAATTAACTGTTAATGTGAATTGGATTCACATTGGACATCAAATTGAAAATGTAATTTACATTTTGTTTTGGGTTGTGAATGTGATTCACCAAATTTTTCAATGGCATGATTGCAATGTTCACAAAATAAATTGGATTTATTTTTTGTGAAATAATTTGCAACAAAAGTTGTTGCAAATAATGGAGATTACATAAAAGGTGAAATAGCCACCTTCCTAATGGAGGAGGGTGGACGAACCACCACTCCCATTAGGAAAGGGAGGCCGTCCCCCTCTCCACATGGAAGGAGGCTTTCTCTCCTTTCATTATCACCATGTATTGATGATTTAATTTTGTAATTAAATTGTGTTGATTTATCAACATATATTTAATTTAAATTAAATTAATTGTTGTTGTGTTTTTAGCAACAAATCATGACCATTGAAAGAAACACAAAATGATGTGGACCATTGGATTTGTGTTGACACATGGATTGAGATCCATGGATCCCAAAACCCTATAAAAGGAGAGGCACCCATTGCTCTTCTTGACACATAAGTTGAGGCAACAAATCTCTCTCTCTCTCATTCTCTCTACACGTCCTCTCTCCAATCTCTTTCATGTGGCCGTCCACCATGGATGCCCTAGAGGGTTCTCCATCGCCGCGGCATCGTCGTTATGCTGCCCGATGGTTTGCTCGTGGATCTCCGTCTCCTTCGGTGCGCCCCACTCGTGAAGAAGACATCGGATCTCGTGTGTCGAGATCAGGAGATCCGCCGCTTGGATCATCAACATGGATTGCGAGAAGCACGCGGTTCCATCCCCGCGCTCGCAAGCGTCTACTCCGACGGATCGGACTTGAGACAGGAGGTCTCTTCGTTTTAAGACTTGATCGCAACCACGCTTCAAGAGGTAAACCTAATACTTGGTTGTGGTTTAGACGAAACGATCCGGAGAAGTGTTCTTGGATCATGTGGTTTCGTCGCATGAAAATTTTTTAATTTCTGCTGCATAGAACAACTAGTACGACTAGTCGTTCTTCGTCGTATTCGATACGACGATCACGCTTCCGTGATGCGCTTGAGGATTTAACCTATCCTTCAATGATCTCATGAATGGTGGTCACCACTTCAGGGTTTAGTCAACATTTTTTATTTTGGACCTCCTCCATACAAGGGAAGAAGTCAGAATCATCATCTACATGAGGAATGACAAGAGCAGTCTGTACATCGACATCCTTGGGGTCATGGGTGGGACAAGATGTAAATGCTTGTATGGTTGAAAGCTCTGGTAGATGAGCACTCTCCTCACAGTCTAAATCAATCGGAGGTCTCCCGAAGTCTTTTTGTATTTTTAAGTTTTGCTCATTTTTTGTATTTTGGGCGATTGCAAGCTCTCATGATCATCCTCAAATGAATCCGAATCCTCAAAGAATGGAGCAACATTCTGGATCTTATTTATGCTAACTAGATAATTCATCCTCGAGTTCATATGCTCCATCATTTGATCAAGGTCTAAAGTGTGGAAATCATCAAAGATGACTCCAAAATTTCAAGATCAGGTGTATCAAGTGTGGGTACGGGTGGACAAAAAATCACATTCCGGCTCGGGATATTCTAAGAAGAGTGGGTTGTCGAAATGTGTGGGAGATGGTAGTGGAAATGATTGGTAAAGATCAAAATCCGAATCCTGAAATAGTGGGTTGGTTGTATATGTACAAAAATCAGGAGCAAAGTCCTCCTAGAAAAAGTGAGGTGAACCAGCTGGAGTGAATGAGGGATCCGCAAAATCCAGACAGAATATGCTCCAGTCGGCCATCTCGAAATAAGAGAAAATGATCAGGAGAGCATGATGGTCAAATCACAAGTAGTGAGAAAAAGGCTCAAATGCGCAGAGGCGATCTAGAATACATGCAATCAAACACAAACAAAACTCACACAATACAAAACCCTCAACTCACCTACTCAACTCCGTAGAGACCATGAAAGCATGTTTTTTATTCTGTCTGTTTTAGAGTAAGGTGAGAAGTACAAAAATATACAAACACTTATGTGGCTTAGATGGATTGGGCACTAATTAGCATGGACGCGAACAACTAAAAGCGAAGACAATGAGGGATTGTTGGACATGTAAGCCCACGACGAGCTATTAAGCAATAAATGTTATTGCAAATATCATTCCCTGATCTGAAATGAAGAATAAATAATTTGCATAATAGGGTCCCTCTATACAATTAGGGTTATGTACCATGTCTGTCTTAATGATCATACAGCTGGTGATTCAATTATTGAATCACAAAGGCTGGTGCTTGGATGAATATCTAAAGAGTTAGATTGAGGACTCATCAAGCACTGTCAAATGATTGCTAAGATGTGATCTCCAGCCTGAGTAGGAGATGGCAATCCTTTCTCACATAGGCTGATATCTGACCGACCTCTTGATGTAGGTCCTCTGCATAGGAATAGAGATTCGGAGGTGTCAGATTAGTTAGGTCAAAGATTTGACTTAACGAGATCGAGAAAACTTAAGTCCTGTGCTGAACACTGTCACAGCATAGGCATGCATCCTTTGACCGAAGACAGATGTATTGCTATATGTTTGAGTATGTAAACTTGGCAGATCGATAGGTTGATGGCCTAACCAAGGTCTATACACCGACGCGCTGGTGTGCATATAAGGGCATATGAGCAATACGATCTATCAAAGGATCATACAGGTTCGCTACTGAACCGGAAGACATGAGCTCACTCATGAGATATTGGGAAGAATCAAATTCCGTGCACGGTCGTCTCGCTTGGAAGCTTGACTGAATTTGTAGGTTTGATATATACTTTTGGAAAAGTATATGATCAAGACCTAGGTATGATATATGCTTTTGGAAAGTATATGATCGATACCAAATCCCAATGATCAAATGTGAAACTTACTGACAAAACCCTGAAGAAGACAGTATAAAAATGATCTTGATCTTCGGGTTGATCATAGGTCTTCCTGTATGCAGGATGTATAGGTATTGGGAATACCTGAGGGTGATGTGATCATAAACGATTGTATATCTATGACGTTTCCACTCCGAGGAGTGATGAAACATGTTTGAATTTTAGCGACTCCTCTCAGTAGAGAAGAAATCTGATCTTAGTCCAAGTGTTGGACATTGTCTGAATAAGATTCAGATGCAATGAAAAGATTAGATTTACGGTCTTGATTTAATCAAGCATCTGTGGGAGGTTCGTAAGATCTAGATTTGAGATGAGATCTCAACATCCAAGTCACTATACATGGAACAATACAATTACCCTGTCCTTATCTCCAAGTATCTGCAGAGAAAGCACATTATTCTTGAAGGAGTTCAAGAATAATTCATTTGATGAATTCTATATCCAAGCATCGAGAAAATGGATAATTAAATGTTATTTAATTATCATGAATAATATGAATTTGATTCATATTATAAGAAGAGATATCTAAGATAATTAAATATGATTTAATTATCAATGATATGAATAACGTGAATATGATTCATGTTATTTGGGCACATGAGAGAAGAGATTCAAGATGATTAAATGTGATTTAATTATCATGGATATGAATAATGTGGATAGCACTATCCATATTAATCATATATATTAT
Organism: Ottelia alismoides; assembly: GCA_037367405.1. Taxonomy (NCBI): domain Eukaryota; kingdom Viridiplantae; phylum Streptophyta; class Magnoliopsida; order Alismatales; family Hydrocharitaceae; genus Ottelia; species Ottelia alismoides. Next base: position 613,111 of record JAZKJV010002540.1, read on the forward strand.
AAATTTGATTTATAATATATTAGAGAGAGAGAGAGAAACTATGTAAATAGCATTTGTTAATTATTAATGTGAATTGGATTCACATTAAGTAATTAATTGGAAATGTAATTTACAAATTAGTTTGGGTTGTGAATGTGATTCACATATTTTCAATGGTATGATTGAAATATTTACAAATTAATTTGGAATTAATTTGGTGGATAATTTTGCAATAGATATACACTAATTAATTGGAAATTAATTTAGTGGATAATGTTGCAAGATAAACAAGAGATAATGATATGATTAAAAGGATGAAATAATCCACAAAATCTCATGGGTGGATAATTATCTTTATCCATGTGATTTAGGTGGACAATTATCTTTTAAATTATCATGTCATTATCTTGTGTTTATTGATTTATTTATTGAATTAAATTATGTTGATGATAATGCAACATATATTTAATTTATAATAAATTAATGTTGTTGGTTTTTAGCCAACAATCATGGCCATTGATTAATACATAGATCAACTTGGCCGTTGGATCTATGTGTCCCATGGATTGAGATCTATTGGATCCTAAACTAATATTAAAGGAGGGATAACCTAGCTTTCATGGCACATGTTTAAGAGTTGTACAAGGTTACAACTATCTCTCTCTCTCTCTCTCATATTCTCGGCCTTTCTCTTTCTCTCCTCCAAAAGGTGGTTGTCCATCTTGTGTTGAGAAAGGAGAGACGAGCGGATTTCGTGTGACAAAATCAGGGGATCCATTGCTTGGATCTTCATCGAGGATTGCGGGAGGAACACGACTCATCATCGCGCTCGCAAGTGCATTCTTCGTGGATCGGACTTAAGATAGGAGAATCTCTGTTTGAGATCTCACGATTACAACCACGCTCCAAGAGGTATTCCTTATACTTTGTGGTTTGATAAAATGATTCGAGAAGTGTTCTCGTGATCTTGTGGTTTCATCTTTAGTTTTAAAAATTTTAATTTCCGCCGCATCTAGCGACTAGTTGCTCCGATTGCATACGATGCATCGACACGCTTCCGTGATGCGCTTAAGGATTCTCAATATCCTTCAAGTGGTATCAGAGCCATAGGTCGAATAAGGTTTTGGATATGATCCATAGACCTTGGACGATTTGGTTTTGAAAGGGTCGCGAAATTTTTTACTGCATTTCAATTTTCGCACCTCTGATTAATTGAATTTTTAGCCACTGTTTAAGTTGTTTAAACACAAAATTTTCAATTGGATTTTGTTCCCCATTAATTAAAGAAATCATAGGATCTGAGTTTGTGAAATTTGGACTTCATTTGCTCAAGATATAGCCTTTTGAATATGCATATATCCACTGTTGCGGGAACTGCGGATTTAAACGTGATTAATGAGATAATTACGGTTTTGATCCGCCTCGAAATGTGTAAATTATCACTTGGGTTCTTTAATAAATCAAATAGGCAATCTTAGGAAATTGAGTTTGAATTTTTTGGATTTAAATTGATCATGATAAGTTAATTTTAGTGATTGGGGGTCACTGCTGGAAATTGACATTTTTTGATCATGAACCTTGTGATAAGTCATTCAAATATGATGATGAAAATTAATTGTTAATTTTCTTAAATAATTAGTGATAAATATTTGTGAAATATTTAAAGAGATAATTATTTCATTGTATGATATTTGCCTAAACTATAATGATAAGATAACCGATCTTGATCATTGGTTGATATGAAATCATCAACAAACTCTTTTTTCATGAAGAACCATAGTTTATCCTACAATAATTGTAGGACAACATTTACAAGAAAAACCCTCTTGTTTGAATAGGATTGGGGATTTGTTTAGCAAATCTCCTTATAATATAATCAAAATTGTTTTGATGTATATTATATGGTATAATTTCGGTTGAAAAACCGATGAGCATCTCAAAGTACATGATGATCTATCTGGCATTATCCTTTCCTGAGGCGGATATGGTGCCTAGTCGGAGAGCATTGGGGTCGCGGGTTGCAACATATGTGGTCCGTCCCACTCTCGTCGGTATTGGCCATGACAGCGGGTAGGGACTCGATAATGCCGGAGAAGTCAAAGTGTATTTTTCTAATTATTAAAATACGAATAATACGTACTTTGAGATTATACCTACTATTCAAGTAATAATCAAGTTTGTTGATTGATGATTGGACTAATGATTAATTTAATGTGATTAAATTAATTATATTCAATAAACACTCTGTTATGAATAGATGTGTAATTCTCTTGGAAGAATTAATTATGTGAATATGATTCACGATAATTAATTATAAAATTTGAATATGAGATGTAGGATCACATAAGTGACATCCATGGTCTCCCGTCAAGATGAAGGGCTCCGTCGCCAGGGATTGTATGTAGGAGACGCCTGTCCGAAGTGACTGATCCTATATGCTAGCGTATCTGGATCGGGCTCTTTGCTTCTCGAAAGAGTAAGGCCGTATGCGTAGTGACCCCAATATTGAGTCTTCATATTATTGAAACGATATTGGATTGCACATAGCGAGTTCTAATCCTGTTGATGGTTGGTTTAATTAACAACATGTCAACATCATCTTAGGGATGATGGGCCAGGGTGTTAAAGACCGAATTGAGAATGTAAGTTGGACTTGCAAGGCAGAATGAGTTCCCGCTTCTTTTTATCAGAGTCACAATTTCTCATATTATTGGGATGTGACAAAGATAGGAAAGGAGATCCCAGATCTTGCTTGAGATATAATGGTAAGTATATCTCTTACATTGAAAGTGATTAAGGGAATGAACTTTCATTGTTGACAAGGCAAGACAAATTTGATATAAAAATTCTTAAATCAAAGTAAAATATGTATATATAATATATATACACTTATGCAAATTTCTTATTTCAGATAATCTTTCATTAAACCAACTCAATGTTATACTCAATGATAACCAGTAAAATATCATAGATTGGACTCATGATCAAGATATTGTACTTGCAATTGGACACATAATGTATGTGGTTGCAATGTGCAAGCTTCCTCAACATAATGAGGAATGACAATTAAATAAGACAATAAGACATCACCTTAGGGTTCGTATGTCTCTATAGTCTCAATCTTTCATCGAGTGTACTTTGGAAGTGACATGTCGATGGTGATCGTAATTGTCGAATAATCCTTATAAAAATAAAAGAAGATATTTTGGCATACATATGTGCTCTAGACATTTAATCATGAATGACACGGTTCTCTGCATTATGCAGAATGGTAGCTCGAAAGAGATGATGTATTCAAAATGTTTGAATACCTACCTGAACCTAAGTCTCTAAGAGTTGAGATGTATGTAGATATGATGAGTGTCATCATTCTACTATCTATACTCAAGTCATTCATGAAGCTTCATGATATTCATATTGTATGAATTTAATGAAGCATGTATAAATGTTGAAATACTCTTACCTTGAATTCTTTTGAATTTAACATAAGAGATCCTTAGTCTTAAGCAATGGTTGTTTATAGATAAATAGAGCACAGTGGAAGCATGGGTTGGACCCATGTGAGAAGGAAAATCAAAGAGTTGATTGTACTTCTGTAACTTTCATATGACATCCAAAGAGTTGGATGAATGCCAATACTGCAATAAGTTGATGTGTTGATAGTATGACTATCAAGTCTGTCTAAAATCCTTAGTGAAGGACTCAGATAGAACATTGAAATAATCTACATTTAATCATTGACTCTGACTTTCTTATTTCATAAGATAAAGTATGACAATTGTATCCCAATCTTCTAATGACATTTACAATTGGTTGCATATATATATATTAGAAGATTAGAAATTTGATCTTGAGGTTTAGTAGTCATCTACATGGATATTGCTATAATTATTGCAACGATCTCTGTTGGATAGATAGACTTCATATTCTCAGTGGGAGAGCCCTTAGTCTTGGAGAATGTCTCTATGTCCTAGATAGTAGAGTACACTCATTGCTTGTTTCTAAATGTTGGAAATAAACATGAATTCTGAGATAGAACTATCATAAATAGTTACAATGGAAATATTTCAGATAGTAATCTAACATCTAGTGGACTCCACAAAATTAAAAAATTAATGAATGGTTCATTAAGATTTCTAATACTGAAAATCAAACCTTACAAGATCAATAGGAGGATGAAGATCATTTAACAATGATCTGGCATCAAGCCTTGGACATTTGTCTGTTGGTTTGATCAATAGACAAGTAAGATATGAAATTTTAGAATGTCTAAAATTTCAAATCTTATATACTTGTGAATATTGTATTCAAAGTAAAATGTCCAATACACCCTTCTATGGGAATGGTGTTAGATGTCGAGGTATTCAAGATCTCATATATATTGATGTATGTAGATCATCTATATCATAGTAAACATTACGGATATGTGATATCTATTGATGATTATGTATGATATGAGATTTCTTCTCTTCACCTGAGAAACCTTTGAAATGTTCAAAGATTTCACAATTTTGGTTTAGAACCAAAGTTTGAAGAAAGATGAAATGAATTTGATCTAACCGAGGTAGCTTGTACCTGTTAGATAAAATTCAAAGAATACCTTATGAAGATATGAATATCATTTCTATCTCACTCCTCCTGACACACCTAAACTCAATAGAGTTGTAGGGAGATACAATTGGATCATGTGTGACATGATTTGATCAATGATGAATTTAAGCATAATTACCTCTTAGTTTCCTGGTATATATGTAGTAGAGACTACACTATATATTCTTAATAAGATTTCGTGCAAATAAGCTGGAATTAAGAACTAGAGAGTGCTACTTCATTAGGAAAATAAAGGATGGTATTGGATACCTACTTTACGACCTTGAGATTCTTAGAATATCTCATCTCTGAGAATGTGATTCTTGGAGGATGACTCTCTTGAAAATCAAGATAAAAATGAAGTAAAGGAACTCATTTAATCTTGATAAGATAATGAGGCTCCTGAAATCGGAAACTAAAAGGATAATTAAAGATGAAACATTAATACCTCTTCAAATGAGTTTGAGGATGTATTCCTTTTGTAGTTAAGTCTGACAATGATCTGACTTCATGTGATGAAGCTCCTAAGGATCATGACATGGAAAGATGAATATTAGCAACAAAGTCTAAAGTAGACTTCATATACAAGTGTTGTATATGGACCCTCGATGATCCACCTATATGGGTAAGACCCATAAAGGTGTAAATGGATCTTCAAGAGAAGAGGAAACCTGATGAGAAGGTAGAGACCTTCAAAGATCAGTTCGTAGCCATAAGCTACACATCGGAAGAGAAGACATTGCTTGCATTGAGACTTGTTCTTCGGCGACCATGCTTAAAATCGTCAGAATATTGCTAACCTTAGCTACACAACTTGACTATCGCATCTTCAAGATGTAAGTCAAGATTGCATTCCTCTAAGAGTACCTCTATGAGGATATTCACATGAAGTAACCCCAGGGATTCATGGTTGAGGAAAGCAAGGTGTGCAAGCTAAAGAAACTCCATCTACGGACTCAAATAAGCTTCTTGTAGTTGGAACATCAGATGTGATGAAATCATAAGTGTTATGATTTTAGATAGAATCTTGATGTACCATGTGAAGCTTAGTGGAAGTCCCATTGTGTTCATCGTGCTAAATTTAGATAATATCCTAATCATTTGGAATGATATAAGGATGGTAATAAGTGTTTTTACAGACTAGCTATTCCATACCTTGAGATATGATCTCAAGAATACCTCTTAGATCTTAGTTCTGAAGTTGTTCAGAAGCAAAGAGAAGAGGGTATTGGGATTGTCACATTTGTAGTACACCTTGGACATATTCCATTCTTGGAAATTCCAAGAAAGGCTTCCTTCCCTTGAGATTTGGTACTGACCTATCTAAAGAGATATCACCTCAAAGAGTTGAGGAAGTGAATGCTAGAACTGCTTGCACCTGTGCATCAGTTACGAGAAGCTAAGTGTATGCTAAATGTGTATAAAAGCCAGATATCTACCATGCAGTGGGAGTAGTAAAGTGTTGCTAGTCCTACTATGGAGAGAAAACACTTGATTGCAGTAATAACAAAATCTTCATAGATGACAAGGCTTTAGAGATAGTGATCTCTAAGTCTTATCTTCAAAAGCTTAAGACTTTATAGATAGAGATCTAAAAGGTCTTAACTATGGATACCTTGAGAGATAGTGATCTCCCAGAACAAGGGTATTCTGATAAGGATTATGAAAATACTGGTTATAATAGTTATTGAGCAATAGTGTCAAGGACACTATAACTACTTTGACTAGATTGAGTATTGGTTGCATTAGATGCAACATTCGCATTGGATGCGAGCACTGTTACCTAGGGATATGCAAGTGCCGTAAAAGGACTTGTCATAGTCTTTTGGGAACAGAGTGACTGATCAGCTTACCTATCTATTTTTCTAAATAGCATATGATTGTCACATGAGTGTGGGTTAAATGATTAGCCCATTAATGGCTCTTTGGGCTAGTGGGAGATTGTTGGACATGTGAGCCCACGACGAGCTATTATGCAATAAATGTTATTACAAATATCATTCTCTGATCTGAAATGAAGAATAAATAATTTGCATAATAGGTCCCTCTGTATAATTAGGGTTATGTACCATGGCTGTCTTAATGATCATACAACTGTTGATTCAATTATTGAATCACAGAGGCCGGTGCTTTGATGAATATCTAAAGAGTTAGATTGAGGACTCATCAAGAACCGTCAAATGATTGTTAAGATGTGATCTCCAGCCTGAGTAGGAGATGGCAATCCTTTCTCACATAGGCTGATATCTGACCGACCTCTTGATGCATGTCCTCTGATAGGAATAGAGATTCAGAGGTGTTAGATTAGTTAGGTCAAAGAGTTGACTTAACGAGATCGAGAAAAATTAAGTCCTGTGCTGAATACTGTCACATCATAGGCTTGCATCCTTTGATCGGAGATAGATGTATTGCTATATGTCTGAGTATTTACATTTGGCAGACCGATAGGTTGATGGCCTAACCAAGGTCTATACACCGACGCGCTGGTGTGCATATAAGGGCATATGAGTAATACGATCTCTCAAAGGGATCATACAGGTTTACTACTGAACCGGAAGACATGAGCTCACTCATGAGATAATGGGAAGAATCAAATTCCGTGCACGGTTGTCTCACTTTGGAAGCTTGACTGAATTTCTAGGTTTGATATATACTTTCGGAAAGTATATGATCAAGACCTAGGTATGATATATGCTTTTGGAAACTATATGATCGATACCAAATACCAATGATCAAATGAGAAACTTACTGATAAAACCCTGAAGAAGACAATATAAAATTGATCTTGATCTTCGGGTTGATCATAGGTCTTCCAGTATACATGATGTATAGGTATTGGGAATACCTGAGGGTGATGTGATCATAAACGATTGTATATCTATGACGCTTCCACTCCGAGGGAGTGATGAAACATGTCTGGATTTTAGTGACTCCTCTCAGTAGAGAAGAAATCTGATCTTAGTCCAAGTGTTCGACATTGGTCTAAATAAGATTCAGATGCAATGAGAAGATTAGATTTGCGGTCTTGATTTAATCAAGCATCTATGGGAGGTTCATAAGATCTGGATTTGAGATGAAATCTCAACATCCAAGTCACTATACGTGGAACAATACAATCGCCCAGTCCTTATCTCCAAGTATCTACAGAGAAAGCACATTATTCTTGAAGGAGTTCAAGAATAATTCATTTGATGATTTCTGTATCCAAGCACCAAGAAAATGGATAATTAAATATGATTTAATTATCATGAATAATATGAATTTGATTCATATTATAAGAAGAGGTATCTAAGATAATTAAATGTGATTTAATTATCAAAGATATGAATAACGTGAATGTGATTCATGTTATTTGGGCATATGAGAAAAGAGATCCAAGATGATTAAATGTGATTTAGTTATCGTGGATATGAATAATGTGGATAGAACTATCCATATTAATCATGTATATTATAAATATGATTTATAATATATTAGAGAGAGAGAGAAACCATGTAAATAGCATTTGTTAATTATTAATGTGAATTGGATTCACATTAAGTAATTAATTGGAAATGTAATTTACAAATTAGTTTGGGTTGTGAATGTGATTCACATATTTTCAATGGCATGATTGAAATATTCACAAATTAATTTGGAATTAATTTGGTGGATAATTTTGCAATAGATATACACTAATTAATTGGGAATTGGTTTAGTGGATAATGTTGCAAGATAAACAAGAGATAATGATAAGAGTTAAAAGGATGAGATAATCCACAAAATCTCATGGGTGGATAATTATCTTTATCCATGTGATTTAGGGGGATAATTATCTTTTAAATTATCATATCATTATCTTGTATTTATTGATTTTTTTATTGAATTAAATTATGTTGATGATAATGCAACATATATTTAATTTAATATAAATTAATGCTGTTGGTTTTTAGCCAACAACAATCATGACCATTGATTAATACATAGATCAACTTGGCCGTTGTATTTATGTGTCCCATGGATTGAGATCTATTGGAACCTAAACTAATATAAAAGGAGGGCTAACCTAGCCTTTCATGGCACATGTTTAAGAGTTGTACAAGGTTACAACTCTTTCTCTTTCTCTCTCTCTCTCATATTCTCGCCCTCTCTCTTTCTCTCCTCTAAAAGGTGGCCGTCCATCTTGTGTTGAGAAAGGAGAGACCTTCTCGGCTTCGCCTTCGACGACTCGAGGATCTCCTTCTTCTTCGGGGCTACTTGCTCTAAAGGAAGACAACGGGTTTCGTGTGATAAAATCAGGGTATCCATTTCTTGTATCTTCATCAAAGATTGCGGGGAGGAACACGACTCATCATCATGCCCGCAAGTGCATTCTTCGTGGATCGGACTTAAGACAGGTGGATCTCTTGTTTGGGATCTCACGATTACAACCACGCTCCAAGAGGTTTTCCTTATACTTTGTGGTTTGATGAAACGATCTGAGAAGTGTTCTCGTGATCATGTGGTTTCATCTTTGGTTTTAAAAATTTTAATTTCCGCCGCATCTAGTGACTAGTGCGACTAGTTTCTCCGATTGCATACGATGCGATCGACACGCTTCCGTGATGCGCTTAAGGATTCTTAATATCCTTCAGGGATTATTCGCCCCAAGACAAAATTTTCTTTTTAGTCAATTTTTGGGTCAAGTAATATTAGCAATCCCAATTTTATTGATTATATTTTTTTGGATTTTTAATACGAATGCACATGCCTAACGAGGAGTCAATTTTACTTAGCACCTAGGTGATTAAAATCAGTGTGAGAGTCAGAAAGCAATGCTAGCGGCAAAAATGATGATGTATGCTAAAATGTAAATGCTCACCTTGCCTCCATCACTCTATATGCAAAGATACTCAACAAAATTGAAACCTAACTATATGGAATGCAAGATGATGAAATTTCTCTAAGTTCAGAAATTACTATTATCGTGAAGAACCAATGCTAGTGACTTAGAATGGAACCAAAGTATCCGGTCTTGGAGTCTCCTCGGTGCCCACAATAATGGGTCCTGCAAGCATTGTATGGAGAACTTGTTGGACATGCGAGCCCACTGCCAATGCTTAAGAAATCATGATGTATTTCTAATTATTAAAATTCGAAATAATACGTATTTGAGATAATACCATAATTCAAGTAACAATTAAGAATGTTTGTTGGATATTAATTGGATCATTAATTTAATATGATTAGATTAATTGGAATCCAATTAAAAAAATTAAAACACTCAATTATGAATAGATTTGTTATTTCCTTTGGAAGAATTAATCATAATGAATATGATTCATAATGATTAATTAGAATTTGAACGTGATATAGAGGATCACATAAGTGCCATCCATGGTCTCCCGTCAAGGCGAAGGGTTCCGTCGCCAGGGATTGTATATCGGAGACGCCTGTCCGAAGTGACAGCTCCTGTATATAAGACATGTGGATCGGGCTCTTCGCTTCTTGAAAGAGTAAGGACGTATGCGTAGTGACCCCAATATCGAGTCCTCATATTATTGGGGCGATATTGGATTACACATAGCGAGTTGTATTCCTGTTAACGGTTGGTTCAATTAATGACGGGTCAACATCGCCTTAGGGGTGGTGGGCCCAGGTGTTAAAGACCGAATTGGGAGATGCAAGTTGGACTTGCAAGGCGAAATATGTTCTCGCTTCTTTTTATCCGAGTCACAGGTTCTCATATTATTGGAATATAACAAAGATAAGGAAGGAAATCCCAGATCTATCTTGAAATATAATGGTAAGCATATCTCTTACATTGAAAGTGATTAAGGGAATGAACTTTCAGTGTTGACAAGGCAAGACAACTTTGATATAAAAATTCCTAAATTAAAGTAAAATATGTATATATATATACACACACACTTATGCAAATTTCTTATTTCAGATAATTCTTCATTAAACCCACTCAATTCTATACTCAATAATAATCAGTAAAATATCGTGGATTGGACCCATGATCCAGTTATTATACTTGTAGCTGGACACATAATGTATGTGGTTGAAATGTGAAAGTCTCCTCATAATAATGAGGAACGACAATTAAATAGATAATAGGACTACAACCCTAGGGTTTGCACGTCTCTATAGTCTTGATCTCTCAACGAATGTACTTTGGAAGTGACATGTCGATGATGATCATAATTGTCATGTAATACTTATAAAGACTTAAGAAGATGTTCTAGCATACATATGTGCACTCAACATTTAATCATGAATGACATGGTTCTCTGCATCATGCAGAATGGTGGCTCCATAAGAGATGATGTATTCAAAATGTTTGAATTTGTACCTGAACCAATGTTTCAAGAGTCTAGGTGGATGTAGACATGATGAGTGTCATTGTTCTACTGTCTATACTCTAGTCATTCATGAAGCTTCATAATATTCATATTGTATGAATTTAATGAAGCATGTATAAATGTTGAAATGCTCTTACATTGAATTCTTTTGAATTTAACATAAGAGATCCTTAGTCTTAAGCAATGGTTGTTTATAGGTGAAGGGAGCGCAGTGGAAGCATCGGTTGGATCTGAGTAAGAAGGAAAGTCAAAGAGTTGACCAACTTCTGTGACTTCCATATGGCATCCAGATAGTTGGATGAATGCCAATACTGCAATGAGTCGATGTATTGATAGTATGACTATCTGGACTATCTAGGATCCTTAATGAAGGACTCTGATAGAGCATCAAAATAATCTACATAAATCATTGAAATTGACTTTCTTATTTGATAAGATAGAGTATAATAATTGTATCTCAATCTTCTAAAATACTTGCAATGGGTTGCATATGTTTTAGAAGACTGGAAAATTTGATCTTAAGGTTTATAGTTATCCACATGGATATTGATGCAATTGTTGCAACAATCTCTGTTGGATTGATAGACTTGTTAATTTCTGTGGGAGAGCCCTTAGTCTTAGAGAATGTCTCTATGACCTAGATATAAGAATACACTCATTGTTTGTTTCTAAATATTGGAAATAAACATGAATTATGAGATAGAACTATCATAAAGAGTTATGATGGATATATTTCAGATAGTAATCTAACATCTAGTGGACTCCACAAAATTAGAAATTAATGAATGGTTCAATAAGATTTTAAATACTGAAAATTAAAACCTTTATAAGATCAATTGGAGGATGAAGATCATTTGACGTTGATCTGGCATCAAGTTTTGGACACATGTCTGTTGATGAGATCAATGGACTGGCGAGAGATGAAACTTTAGATTGTCTAAAGGTTCAAATCTTACATACTTGTGAATATTGTATTCAAAAGTAAAAATATCCAGTACACCCTTCCTTAAGGAAAGGTGTAAGATGTCAAGGTATTCAGGATCTCATACATAGTGATGTATGCGGATCATCTATATCATAGTAAACATTATGGATATGTGATATCTGTTGATGATTATATATGATATGAGATTTCTTCTCTTCATCTGAGAAACCTTTGAAATGTTCAAAGATTTCGTTATTTTTGGTTTGAAACCAAATTTTTGAAGGAAGATAGAATGAATTTAATCTAATCTAGGTAGCAAGTATCTGCTAGATAAATTCAAAGAATACCTTATGGAGATATGAATATCATTTCTATCTCAATCCTCCTAATACACCTTAACTCATTAGAGTTATAGGGAGATACAATTGGATCATGTGTGACATGATTTGATCAATGAAGAATTTTAGCGTAATTTCCTCTTAGTTTCTAGGTATATATGTGGTAGAGACTACATTATATATCCTTAATGAGATTCCATGCAAGAAAGCTGGAATTGAGCACTAGAGAGTGCAACTTCATTAGAAAAATAAAGGATGGTATTGGATACCTACTTTATGACCTTGAGATTCTTAAAATATCTCATCTCATAGAATGTGATTCTTAGAGGTTGAGACTCTTGAGAATCAAGATGAAAATGAAGTAAAGGAACTCATTTAATCTTGAGATGATAAGAGGCTCCTGAAATCGGAAACTAAAAGGACAATTAAAGATGAAACACTAATACCTCTTCAAATGAGTTTGAGGATGTATTCCATGTGTCAGTTAAGTCTGACAATGATCGGATTTCGTGCGATGAAACTCCTGAGGATCATAACATGGAAAGATGGATTTTAGCAATAAATTCTAAAGTAGACTTCATATACAAGTGTTGTATATGGACCTTCGAGGATCCATCTATATGGGTAAGGCCCATAAAAGGGGTAAATGGATCTTCAAGAAAAAGAAGTCAAGATTGCATTTCCTTATGAATACCTCTCTGAGGATATTCACATGAAGTAGCCCCAGGGCTTCATGGTTGAGGAAAGCAAGGCGTGCAAGCTAAGGAATCCATCTATGGACTCAAATAAGCTTCTTGAAGTTGGACCATAAGATTTGATGAAATTATAAATGTTATGATTTCAGATAGAATCTGGATGAGCCATGTGAAGCTTAATGGGAGTGCCTTTGTGTTCATCATGCTAAATGTAGATGCTATCCTAATCATTTGAAATGATATAAGGATAATAATAAGTGTTTTCTAATCTGTTTGTTCGATAACTTGAGATTTGATCTCAAGGATATCTCTTGGATCTTAGTTTTGAAGGTGTTCAGAAGCATAAAGAAGAGGGTATTAGGACTGTCACATTAATGGTACACCTTGTACATATTCCATTTTCTGGAAAAATCCAAGAAAGGCTTACATCCCTTAAGACATGGTACTGACCTATCTAAAGGTATAACACCTCAAAGAGTTGAGGAAGTGAATGCTAGAACTGCTTGCACTTGTGCATCAGTCACGAGAAGCTGAGTGTATGCTAGATGTGTACAAAAGCCAGATATCTGCCATGGAGTGGGAGTAGTAAATAGTTGCTAATCCTACTATGGAGATAAAGCACTTGATTGCAGTAATAACAAAATCTTCATAGATGACAAGATTTCTGAGATAGTGATCTCAAAGTCTTATCTTCAGAAACTTAAGACTTTATAGATAGAGATCTAAAAGGTCTTATCTGTGGATACCTTAAGAGATAGCGATCTCCAGGAATAAGGGTATTCTGATAAGGATTATGGAAATACTGGTTATGATAACTGTTAAGATGTAGTGTCAAGGACACTGTAACTAACAAGATTGAGTATTGGTTGCATAAGATGCAACATTCTCATTAGATGCGAGAACTGTTACTAGGGATATGCAAGTGTCGTAAAAGGACTTGGCATAGTCTTGCAGAAATAGAGTGACTGATCAGATTACCTAGCTATTTTCTAAATAGCCTATGATTGTCACATGAGTGTGAGTTTATATGATTAGCCCATTAATGGCTCTTTGGGCTAGTGGGAGATTGTTGGACATGTGAGCCCATGACAAGCCATTATGCAATAAATGTTATTGCGAATATCATTCCCTGATCTGAAATGAAGAATGAATAATTTACATAATAGGCCCTTAGTACAATTAGGGTATGTACCATGGCCATCTTAATAATCATACAACCGTTGATTCAACTATTGAATCATAGAGGTTGGTTCTTGGATGAATATCTAAAGGGTTAGATTGAGGACTCATCAAGCACCGTCAAATGATTGTTAAGAGATGATATCTAGCCTGAGTAGGAGATGGCAATCCTTATCTCTAAAGGCTAATATCTGACTGACCTCTTGATGCAGGTCCTCTACATAGGAATAGAGACTCGGAGGTATCAGATTAGTTAGGTCAAAGAGTTGACATACCGAGATCGAGATACCCAAAGTCATATATCGTATGCTGTCACGATACAGGCACGCATCCTATGTCCGGAGACATATGTGTTACTATATGTCTGAGTATGTACATTTCGCAAACCAATAGGTTGATGACCTAACCAAAGTTTATACACCGACGCGCAGATGTGCATATAAGGGCATATGAGTAATACGATCTCTCAAAGGGATCATGCAGGTTCATTTACTGAACCGGAAGGCATGAGCTCACTCATGAGATATTTGGAAGAATCAAATTCCGTGCACGGTCGTCTCGCTTTGGAAGCTTGACTAAATTTGTAGGTTTGATATATACTTCTGGAAAGTATATGATCAAGACCTAGGTATGATATATGCTTTTGGAAAGGTATATGATCGATACCAACTCCCAATGATCGAATGAGAAACTTACTGATAAAACTGTGAAGTAGACAATATAATGTTGATCCAATACTTCAGGTTTATTCTGAGTCTTCCAGTATGCATGATGTACAGGTATTAGAAATACCTAAGGGTGATGTTATCATAAACGATTATATAACCATGACGCTTCCATTCCTAGGGAGTGATGTAACAGGTCTAGATTTTAGTGACTCCTTGACTCCTCTCAGTAGAGAAGTAATCTGATCTTAGTCTAAATGTTGGACATTGATCTGAATGTGATTCAGATGGAATGAGAAGATTAGATTTGCGGTGTTGATTTAATCAAGCATCTATGGGAGCCCCGCAATCTGGATTTGAGATATGATCTCAATATCCAAGTCACTATACGTGGAACAATACAATCGCCCTGTCCTTATCTCAAAGTATTCGCGGAGAAAGCGCATTATCCTTGAAAGAGTTCATGGATAATTTCATTGTTGATATATGTATCTGAGCATTGAGAAATTGATAATTAAATGTGATTTAATTATCATGAATAATATGAATTTGATTCATATTATAAGGAGAGTTATCTAAGATAATTAAATGTTATTTAATTATCAAAGATGTGAATAATGTGAATGTGATTCATATTATTGGGGCACATGAGAATAAGAAATCCAAGATGATTAAATGTGATTTAATTATCATGGATATGAATAATGTCGATGGCAATATCCATATTAGTCATAAATATTATAAATATGATTTATAATATATAAGAGAGAGCTATTTGTAATTTACATTTGTTAATTAATTGTTGATGTGAATTGGATTCACATTGGACAATTAATTGAAAATGTAATTCACATTTTATGTTGGATTGTGAATGTGATTCACAATTTTCCAATTGCAAGATTGCAATATTCACAAAATAAGTATGAATTATTTTTGTAGAATAATTACAACAAGTGTTGTTGTAAATCTTGGAGATTTCCATGGAATAATGTAATCTCATGAGATCTCATGAGATTGCCACCAAATCCAATATTATGGAAGGAGGCAATCTTCATCCCATTATCTCCATGCTTGATTGATTTAATTTGGGATTGATTTATATTGATTTATCAATATAGATTTAATCTAAATTAAATTAATTGTTGTTGGTTTTTTCCAACACAAATCTTAGCCATTAAAAGAAACACAATCGATGAGAGCCGTTGGATTTGTGTTGTCCATGGATTGAGATCCATGGATCCCAAAATATTATAAAAGGAGAGGCACCACTTTGCTCTTCTTTACACACAATGAGAACATAAGTCTCTCTCTCTTCCTCTCTCTACACACCTACTCTCTCTTCCCCTTCATCATCCGACGTGTCCAAAAATGCGGCTTTTAAAAAGGGGTATTTTTATTTGTCGTTCGTTGTAGGCGGAAATCGGAAACGGTCAAGAAAATAACCACACAAAATGCCCATCAATTTGATTAATGCGGTTTTATGTTTATTTTGCTTGGGCAAGTCCCAAGGTCGATTACAAGGAGGCAAAGGAACAACCTAGAGTTATGTTTATCAAAGTTTGTGTACGATTTTAGAGGAGGTCTTTTTTTGGAATTTTCAATGCAATAAAGGGAGTTACATGCAGTTTTGGCCTATTTTAGGGACTAAAATGTAGATTTTGATCAAACGATGTCCGAAAAATATGAAATTTGGCCACAATGTAAAATATGATGAAATGAGTGCAATGTAATTTTTTTTTGGAATTTTTGGATCAATATGAATTTATTATTATATTTTGAATGCAAACAAAATGAATTTCAATATTTAATTATAATAAATATTAAACCTATAGATTTTCAAGGAATAAAATTATCTAAGATCTATCACTAGGTGATTGATCTAGGAAAAATCCTAAACCTCGAAATGTGAGATCTAATACCTATTAAAAATCAAATACTAAAATATGTAAAATGATTTTGACAGGGAAAATTATGCATGCAAATTCAATTCTTTTTGGGCACAATGTCAAGCACAATTAATTCCACAATATATGATTTTCGGGAATTTTTAAAGCAACAGTTGATCAAATATGAATTTTAGAGCACAAACTGGGCAAAATATGCAAATTTCCCCAGAACAAATAATTATTAATTAACCGATGATCATAAAAATATAAATGATATGTCAAAATGTAAAGAATTAATCAACAAACATCATGCTATTTTTGGATAATTAAATAAAGTCAAGTAGAGGTCCAAAAACACAAGGGAACACAGGTACAAATGCAATATAAATAAAATAAATAAAAGAGCAGGGGGACCTAGGAGTAATTATCGATATTTGTGGGGGCGATAATGCAAAATTCCCAGAGGGGCACATGCCACGCACGTGCCCTCTGGAGGCGGGGTTGGCGCGCAAATAGGGGGACCCCTGAGGGCGTCTCTACAATTTGCCCAACGGGTCACGTGCTGTGCACGTGACCCCTGGGCTGATGGCACTGAGGTTCCCCACGCATGTGCCTCATACGTGCTGGGGCCTTGATCTTCGAGCCCGGCGGTGACGACGATAGCCGGTGGAGGGCTCCTGCGTTGGAGGCTCCTGCGGAGTACGCGGAGGCAGTTGGAGGCGGCGTAGCGTCGTTGGTGTAGACGGGGTTGGCCGGAGATGAAGATGTTGATCGTTGAAGTCGAAGAAGGCGCTGGTGAGAGAGGTTGTCGGAGGCGAACGTAGGCGTCGGAGATGAGGCGGAGTAGGTGGAGGGTGTTGGCGATGTCGTTGGCTCGACGGAGACACCCGGAGCTGGAGCAGATGCAAGGCGGCGTGGGTCGCTGCTGCAACGAAGGCTGCGGGGACCTTCAGATTTCGTCGAAGGAGAGCGGGGCTCTGGGCTGTTACCACCGAGGATCCTTGCTCGTGCAATCGTCGGATGGGTTGTATGAAGGGGGCGATGGTTCTTAAGTAGGGGAAGGGATTGTCGGCCAGAGATGGAAGGACGTATCGCGGGGATTAGATTGTCGAGGATGGGGATTTGATGAGATTTGAGGAGATGCGGTCGGTGGCGCGGAGAAATTGGCAGCGAGAATTGGGAAAGGGGCTGGGTGGAGAAGATGAGCAGTGGCCGTCCGATCGGCCGAGATCGGACGGCGACGATGAGGCTACGTGGCGCTTGGGGGCGTTAAGAGCGGGGGCACATGCTTTGCACGTACCTGGGAGGCACGTGCTTCGCACGTGCGTCCTATTTATATTTTTTTTGATAAAAACTTTATTAAATAAAAATGCTAAAATTGGCTGTCATGTGGCGGCCCCAGGGGCCGCTACGTGTCAGCACTAGAAAAATCGGAGAATAAATCTTTTGTAAAATACAAAATAAATAGAAAACAAGCTCGGATCGAAAAAGTTTATTCACGAAAATTGCTTTTCTCGATGAGATCTACATCTTTCACGAAGACATCAAAACCAAAATCGATCATTTGCACAAAGTGGTTTTTTTGGGTATCCCATGTACATAAAAGACCTTGTTTTTGGGGTTTTGTAATTTTTATGGCATTTTAAATCAGATAAAAATCCGGAAAAAATATGTTAAATCAGAGAGAAATAATTACACATTAATCTAATTTTTTGGATTTTTATTAATCAATAAAATATGTACGTAAAATGTTAGGTCAAAAACCGCTAAAATACACAATGTACAAAAGAGGCCCAAAACCCAACTTTCACATATGAGCTCCGATTCACTTGAACTTGGTCTTTTTTGAAGGTAATTGAATGTACATTAGTTCAAAATGAGTAGGATTAAATCAGACACTGGATGAGGAAGATATGAGGTTTTTAGTCCGGAAATCCTGAAACTAGGGTTTTGGGTTTTTGGTCCACTTATTTAGGTCACTTATTTTTTTTGTATTTTTTATTTATTCTTGTTAGTGATATGTACACTATGGAGGTGGTTTTGGTTTATTCAGAGTTAGCATGAATGAGTTAAAAATCAGGGAAGTTAGGCTATTTACAGGTCAATTTTGGCTTGGATTTTTGGCTTCTTATTTTATGCAGAAATTTATGCTAAAATGCCATTCTTATGAAAATATGCATGAATGCTAATTATGCCGAATATATGCAGGAATGCTATTGATTTTAAGGGATTTGAGCTTAAAAATGAGATTTAGAGTGATGAATCCGAGATTCATTATCCCCCTATACTTAAAGCATGCTCGTCCCTGAGCATTAAAAAGAAATGCCATGAGGTGAAATGAGATTGGGTTTCATATCAAGACCATGAGCTGAAGGTGAAAATGAATCTATACTCAACCTTTGGATTAATAGTGTGGCGGAACTTCTATGAGACTTAAAATTTTAAAATCAATAGTCCTCAAGCTCTACATATCATTGCTACAGTTTTGGCTCAGAAGTCATCTTAGATCAATCCTCTTCCCAAAGCATACCCTATGAACATTGAATAATCAACTCATGTTTGTGAAAGGTTTTGGCTCTTCCCACCCAGAATGCCGGACTACTGCGCAAACCTCCTCTCCAATAACTTGTCCTCGGGGAATCAGGTATTTCCTTCTAAGGTCTGTCGCACTGTGTTTACAATTGAATTGGGGGGAGAAGCTACAAAAATGAGAAAAGAACTAAAGGGTGACCAGTGTAATCATCACTCCTTGTGAAGCTGGCCAGTGTAGCCGAGTCTCCACCAAGATCTGCAGGTTTCTTGAATCTTGGACCTTTTTGGTCAGATTTTATTTGGTTGTGGCTTCTTTGTATTTAAAATTTTTTGTGGTTCTGCTTGGATCTTGTTGTGCCCCTACGGATAGAGAATCTTTTTGTTCGTACATTTTTCGGGGTCTTAGAAAAATTGTGCCCAGCCATCCATCCCTTTTCCGAAGCTTTATTTCAACCTATACTTTGGTCTTTAGATTTCCACGCTACCAGAAAAGAAACACACACAGTCTTCCAACATCCCGTCTGTGTTGAGCTAAGTGCATAGTACGAGAGTACAAATTAATTCCTTATTCTAGAGTTGTACCCAGAACGAAGAGACCAGGTTAGACACTAAGAGTCAAACTCTGTATATTGTCATGTGGAATTTAAATAATTAAGTCAAAGACCTGAAGCTTTTAAAATCCTATTTCTTGGTGAAGTTCCTCTGAAATTAGGTGGATTAAGGTCAAGTCCAGACCACTCTTGGTTTCAGCTCACAACTCGGTTCAGAACCCGATGACTTTTCACAGATGCAAATGAATGCGATGCTGGATGAAGTGCAGGTGTGTGGAATGCAGACACTTTTTTTATGCAAGGGAATTTTTTTTATGCAAAAATGAATAAGAAGCCAAATTTTTTTCAAAGATTTTGGGCATAGTCAGCGTTAGTAGCAAAACTTTTTTTGTGTTTTTTTTATTAATTACCCACCTCGTAAATACATATAGACTTACGCGAAAGTACGAGGTATGGCTAAAATATATACATAGTATATATACAGACCCCCTATACTTAGCGAGTGCTGAGTCCTCAGAGCACAAGAAGCATAAAGAAGACATAGCTCGAGCTAAGCGTAAGAGAGTAAAATATTTTATATACAATGGCCCGCCCCCTATACTTAGACTATGAATAGTCTAAGTATAGAAGAAGAGCGCAAAAAGAGGCGGTCGGGATATGTGAATGAGGAGAGTATATACAGGTGGGTGTCGGTTCCCCCTATACTTAGGCTCTGATCAGCCTAAGTATAAGAGAAAGGTGGAAATGGAGCAATCGGGAGAAGGAGTGTGATAAGGGAAATGGAATATACAGATGACATCGGTCCCCCCTATACTTAGGCCTTAGCCTAAGTAGAGGAATAAGCTGTACAAGGAGACCGATGTGGTCGGGAGGGAGGGTGGGTAGCCGATGATTAAGGTGGTTTACGACTGATCTTTTTGTGAGCCTGTGGTGGGAGATCGTAATGATGAGACGGAGATGAAGCATATGATTCCCCATCATTATCAGTGTCATCCTCAGAAAAATTATGATGGGTTGTAGATGAAACATTTGAGTCAGACGAAAGGTAGCCATCATCAGAGTTATCATCAAAGGAATAATATTGAAAGTGGACACACTCCAGATATCATGTCTTTTTGTTTCTTTAATTATTTCCTCAAAATTCATTCCTTTTTAAGATCAATCGGTTTGTCCTCAGATGAATGTTCAGATGCTCCGGTCTCAGTCTGCTCATAAGAAATAATTCCAGTGTACTTGTGGAAGGTAGGAGCATCAACTTTGGATGAGTAATAATTAGGAACGAGAGTTGTCCAACGAGAATCGAATTTTGGATCCTTGCGAAGATATGGTTTTAGAGCTGCCGAACAAACTTTACTCATGTAGACCACCTTTTCTGGACCGATGAGGGATCATCAATCGATTCCTCTTCCGAAAGGTCAAAGGTGACTTTCTTTTTCTTGTTTCGTGAAGATTTCGGTTTACTAGAGTATGCAGATGAATAGCCATTGGAATTCTTCTCCTTGGTTGTGTTCAGCCTGCGTGTTTGATCTTTGTCTTCTGAATGTTGGTGTACTCTTGATTTGGGAGAATTTGGTCAAGATAATCAGAGTAGATTGCTCCAGGGTGCGACCATGCATATGTCTCAGGATCGTAGTAGAAGGATTTGTCTATTTTGAGATCCGCGGGAATTGAGATACCGGGGAGAGTCTCTGCATGTTCATTCTCAATTGATTTGATATTAGAGCATTCCTGTGTCAAGTTGATGTAATCCATGTAGTCAGCATAGGTTGACCCAGGGTGTGACCATGCATAAGTCTCCAGATCATATGATTCATATGCTTGATTTTCCATGGAGAGCGCAACTGGGAATGGGGCTGGGGGGAGATTCTCTAAATCAATAGTCTCATCAACAATCGCAATATCAGGTGTAGCTGCAGGGTAGGATCTTCTACCATTTCATGGTTGCGGTTATTGGGGACTTCGTGGGTTGCCTCAGAAAATCGTGGTTCCTCAAAGATTGTATTAGATCGTAGTGATTCCAATGCCGTAAAATTTATTTGCCGAGTCTCACATCCAATAATTGCCTTAGACAATGCTAAGAATGGCTTTCCGAGAATAATTGGAACTAGGTGAATTCTCCTTGATGTCAATATCAAATGATCATGAATTCCATTTTGAGCGGAGCACCTTGGAATATCATGATGACAGAAATGATTCCTCTCGGTCGCTTTATTGATCGGTCCACCAATTGAACAATCTCTCGTATTTTCCTGATCGGTCCAAGTTTAAGTTCGTGAAACATAAAGGTCGGGAGGATATTGATCAGTGAATCGTCATCAATCCGAGCATGGGTGAAAATTGTGTCTTTGATTTCACAGTCAAATTTGGGCAACCGCTTTACTTTGCGGCTCTTGGTTTTTCTCCTCAACACCAAGGAAGAGGCCATTGACAAGATATGTTTTTCAGTTTTTGTTCTAATCCTCCCCAACTTTTTGATCATTAATTTGTCCATTAATTTTTTTTAAGGTCGGGGAAGTTTTCAATGGCCTTTATTAAGGGAAGTTCAAAAATCAAGCGTTTTTCCAGTGCTTCCCATACAACATGATCCAAGTTCTTCAAATCTTCTTCAGTCTCAATTTTTATGAAATTTTCATTTTTTTCAATTTTTTTTGTTATTTTCAGTGTGGTGTGGTGATGTGATGTGTTCCTCAGATGAGCAGGGGCTTTGATGCTCAAGGTAAATGTTAGAGGCATAATTATTTCTAGGGGAATAATGAGCAGAAGTATTGATGTTAGAATCATCCCTAGGTCTTTGAATATCCTCAAAATTTTCATCATGAGATCTAATCCTTTCCTTATTCATTTTTATATCCAAACCACCATAGAATGTGATTACTTAGTCGGTAAATTTTTGAAATTTATCCTCCATCAATTCGAATCTTGTTTATATTCTCAAAATATCATCCTCAAAATAATGTTCATGATCAATCATGGGAGCACTCGGTTTTTGTTCAATGATTTCATCTTCCATTTTTCTGTATGTGCGAAGAGGAGAGTTTCTTGGAATATCCGTTATATGATCATTTTCTGAAAATTTCTCCTAAAAAATTATGGAAGGAGGCTGCTCATATTGTCCAGGCATGTATATTTGATCTGAGTAGAGTCCAATTCTTTGATCATGATTGGTCAGACCTTGATATTGTGGAGTCAGCATATAGGGTTTATGTGTCTCTAGGAGGTCAGTCCAGTTCTCTGTATGAGTATCATGTCTGAAGATGGGTCTGTCATGGTCAATCCAACGCTGATGATCATTAAGTGCATGTCTTTCCATCTGCGCTTGGTTTCTCTGCCAGTAATGAGACTTAAAGGGATTTTGATCTTGCAATGTTTCATTGGAGAGAAACTGAGAATAAGGCGGTTCAGTCCAAGATGGCAGGTGGTCATGTGTGGTTGGGTGACTTGAGTAAGAATTCAATGAGGAGGTCGAATTCATTTGCGGGTGAAAGTTTCCCGCAAATGTTGAAGGATTAAAAGAAGAGGATGTAGTGGATTTGGGGTCTAACCGAGACAAATTCATTTTCGTAATAGAACATTGATGGATTCTGGGATACTTGTTTGGTTATTTTTGAAAGAGTTGAACCGAATGGGTTGGATCTGAAATTTGGAAAAAGGGCATGATGATGTTTAAATCAAGAGATGAGAGAGATGATTGCACGGGATAGTCAAAAGAATTGTTATCAAGTGCGCGGCTTTTGATCTTTGGTATTGGTTCACGCACACCAATGCAAACACAAATCAAACCCCGGGTTCACCATCTCACACAATGAAGTCGTAAGAGTTCGGCTATTATCTTTTCAATTTCATGTTGGTGATAAATCAATCTTGGAAAAAATTTAGCGAGCTGTTAGATGCCGAAATTTTCTTAAAGATTGTCCCGAGTTCGTACGCCTAGTTGCATCCACTTTCAGCCAGTATAGGTGTAAGTACATACCGTAAAACAACTACCCGTGTTACTTAAGGACGGAGCCTTACGCAGTGTCCTTTAAACCACCCACTTTGCTAAGGAAGTTCGGACCAATTATCGGCTACCCGTATTCCTCAATGAGAAGTAGCTCATCGTTTTTAAAATCAGTAGTCTGGATGAAATTATCGGAGCTTGGTTCTAACCTTAGGTGTCGTCTCTCGCTCACTTAGAAAAAGAATCCAAGGTCAAGGTTACTCTCCCGCAAAAATTCTTGATTTTATGAGTTCTTTTAAAATTGGCTATAATTAGCAGTCCCAATTTTAATTAGGTGATCAGTGAAGGATTTAAATGAGCAGAAATACACGTCTACCATCCAGTCCCAATTTCCTTTAGAAGTATGTGATAAAACAAGAGGGAGGAGTTCAGGAAAAGCCGATGTACACGAAAAAACTATGATGTATGCTCAGTTAGAAGACTTACAATGAATCCTCGCAATCTCCATGTGGGATGCTAGACAGAAATTGAAAATTATTCTATATGAAATGCAAGCCAATGAAAAACCGCACCTAAGCAGAAAGTTCTATTAGCGGAGAAGAAATGAGTTAAATTTTCGGCTAAATTGAACGATCTAGATGCGTCTCAATTAATAGTGCAGTATGGCTTAAGATCCTACGAGTACAATCAAGAATGAAAAATGCTCTAAGAGCCGTATGTGAAGGTCTAACCTAATCGCCACTCAAGTCGGGCCCCACCCTCACCAGAGAGTGAAACATGCCACGACACACCACAGAATAAAGTCAGAGGTCTTGTTACACACGCGAGAGTCCAAACGGACACCGCTGTAAATGTATAATTAATTACAGGAATTAAAATTTACAGAAATAAACCTAAACTCTACTCTCTCTCACGACTCAACTCGATCTTAATTTTATCTACGGTTTTTGCGGAAGTCGATGAAGTTGCGTCAGTTCTTGAAAAACCGCTCTACGTACCGGGTACCTCGCAAGAAAAATAAGAGAGATAGTGTAAGATAGTGACCCAAAAAAATATGAAAAATAAATGTTGAAAATAAATTGAAGGAAAAAAAATGGAATTTACAATGCGAAATTCGGGGGTCAGACTACCCGAATGTGGAAAACTGAACGAAAATTTTCAAGACAAAATCTAAGCCATTTGCTCCCCGACAACGGTGCCATCTGACGTGTCCAAAAATGCGGCTTTTAAAAGGGTGTTTTTATCTGTCGTTCGTTGTAGGCGGCAATCGGAAACAATCAAGAAAATAACCACACAAAATGTCCTTCAATTTGATTAATGCTGTTTTATGTTTAATTTACTTGGGCAAGTCCCAAGGTCGATCACAAGGAGGCAAAGGAACAACCTAGAGTTATGTTTATCAAAGTTTATGTACAGTTTTCGAGGCGGTCTTTTTTTTGGAATTTTCAATGTAATAAAGGGAGTTACATGCAGTTTTGGCCTATTTTAGGGACTAAAATGTAAATTTCGATCAAACAATGTCCGAAAAATATGAAATTTGGCCACAATGTAAAATATGATGAAATAAGTGCAATGTAATTTTTTTGGAATTTTGGAAGCAATATGATTTTTTTATGAATTTTTAAATGCAAACAAAATGAATTTTAATATTCAATTTTAATAAATATTAGACCAACATATTTTCAAGGAATAAAATTATCTAAGATCTATCACTAGGTGATTGATCTAGGAAAATCCTAAACCTCGAAAATGTGAGATCTAATACTTATTAAAATCAAATACTGAAATATGCAAAATGATTTTGGCAGGGAAAATTATGTATGCAAATTCAATTCTTTTTTAGGCACAATATCAAGCACAATTAATTCCACAATATGTGATTTTTCGGGAATTTTTAAAGCAACTGTTAATCAAATATGAATTTTAGAGTACAAACTGGGCAAAATATGCAAATTTCCACAGAACAAATAATTATTAATTAACCGATGATCATAAAAATATACACGATATGTCAAAATGTAAAGAATTAATCAACAAACATCATGCTATTTTTGGATAATTAAATAAAGTCAAGTAGAGGTCCAAAATCACTGGGGAACACAAGGGTACAGATGCAATATAAATAAAATAAATAAAAAAGCAGGGGGGACCTAGGAGTAATTACCGATATTTGTGGGGGCGATAATGCAAAATTCCCAAAGGGGCACGTGCCACGCACGTGCCCTCTTGAGGCAGGGTTGGTGCGGAAATAGGGGGACCCCGGAGGGCGTTTCTGCAATTTGCCCAACGGGCCACGTGCCGCGCTCGTGACCCTTGGGCTGATGGCACTGAGGTTCCCCACGCACGTGCCTCGCACGTGCTGGGGCCTCGGGCTTCGAGCCCGGCGCTAACGGCGGTAGCCGGTGGAGGGCTCCTGCTTTGGAGGCTCCTGCGGAGGGCACAGAGGCAGTTGGAGGCGGCGTAGCATCGTTGGTGTAGACGGGGTTGACAGGAGATGAAGATGTTGATCGTTGAAGTCAAAGAAGGCGCTGGTGAGCGAGGTTGTTGGAGGCGAACGTAGGTGTCGGAGATGAGGCGGAGTAGGCGGAGGGAGTTGGCGATGTCGTTGGCTCGACGGAGACACCCGGAGTTGGAGCAGACGCAAGGCGACGTGGGTCGCTGCTGCAACGAAGGCCGCGAGGACCTTCGGATCTCGTCGGAGGAGAGCGGGGCTCCGGGCTGTCACCACCGGGGCTCCTTGCTCGTGCAATCGGTGGATGGGTTGTATGAAGGGGGCGATGGTTCTTAAGCAGGGGAAGGGATTGTCGGCCGGAGATGGAAGGACGTATCGCGGGGATTCGATTGTCGAGGATGGGGATTTGACGAGATTTGAGGATATGCGGTCGGATGCGCGACGAAATTGGCGGCGAGAATTGGGAAAGGGGCTAGGCGGAGAAGATGAGCAGTGGTCGTCCGATCGGCCAAGATGGGACGTCCTCGATGAGGTCATGTGGCGCTTGGGGGCCCTATTTATATTTTTTTTATAAAAACTTTATTAAATAAATATACCAAAATTGGCTGACACGTGGCGTCCCTAGGGGCGACCACGTGTCAGCACCAGAAGAATCAGAGAATAAATCTTTTGTAAAATACGAAATAAATAGCAAATGACCTCGGATCAAAAAAGTTTATTCACAAAAATTGCTCGTCTCGATGAGGTTTACATCTTTCATGAAAACATCAAAACCAAAATCGATCATTTGCACAAAGTGGTGTTTTTGGGGTATCCCATGTACATAGAAGACCTTGTTTTTGGGGTTTTGTAAATTTAATGGCATTTTTAGATCAGATAAAAATCCGGAAAAATATGATAAATCAGAGATAAATATATTTTTTGGATTTCTATTAATCAATAAAATATGTACATAAAATATTAGGTCAAAAACCGCTAAAATACACAATGTACAAAGAGGCCCAAAACCCAACTTTCACATATGAGCTCCGATTTACTTGAACTTGATCTTGTTTTGAAAGAAATTGAATGTACATTAGTTCAAAAGTAAGTAGGATTAAATCGGACACTGGATGAGGAAGATATGAGATTTTTAGTCCGGAAATCCTGAAACTAGGGTTTGGATTTTTGGTCCACTTATTTGGGTCAGTTATTTTTAGTATTTTTTATTTATTCTTGTTAGTGATATGTACACCATGGAGGTGGTTTTGTTTATTCGGAGTTAGCATGAATGAGTTAAAAATCGGGGAAGTTAGGCTATTTACATGTCAATTTTGGCTTGTATTTTTGGCTTCTTATTTTATGCAGAAATTTGTGCTAAAATGCCATTCTTATGAAAATATGCATGAATGCTAATGATGCAGAATAGATGCAGGAATGCTGTTGATTTTAAGGGATTTGAGCTTAAAAAATGAGATTTAGAGTGATGAATCCGAGATTCATCAATGGCCGTGCACCATGGATGTCCAAGAGGGAGTCTCCATCGTCGTAGCATCGTCGTTATGCTGCCCGATCAATTGCTCGTGGATCTCCGTCTCCTTCGTTGCGCCTCGCTCGTGAAGAAGACATCGGATCTCGTGTGTTGAGATCAGGAGATCCGTTGCTTAGATCATCAACATGGATTGCGAGAAGTACGCGATTCATCCCCGCGCTCGCAAGCGTCTCCTCCGTCGGATCGGACTTGAGACAGGAGGTCTCTTTGTTTAGATACTCGATCGCAACCACGCTTCAAGAGGTAACCCTAATACTTGTTTGTGGTTTAGATGACACGATCCGAGAAGTGTTCTTGGATCACGTGGTTTCATCACACGAAAAATTTTTAATTTCCATTGCATAGAACAACTAGTCTGACTAGTCGTTCTTCATCGTATTCGACACGATGCTCACGCTTCTGTGATGCGCTTGAGGATCTCACAATATCCTTCAGAACTCTCGTGGCATGGAGTTCCGAGACTAAGTGAGAAGTAGTTTGATTTGACTAAGTCCAAACAATTAACTATAGGCACAAGCAAATATATTAAGTGTTTGGACCTAATTCTATCGACAAGCAATTCCTAAAGATAAGGGCTTAATTACATAAAATAAAGAAAAAAATGGGAAAGAAAATAAAAAAGGCAATGAAACCGACAAAACTGTGGTGAGCCACTAAGTGAACAAACATTTGAAAATTAGGTTCGAATGTCCGGAGTTCAGAGTACCTGTATTATTACAATAAATACAGTCTCTCTTTTAAATAAAAAAATACAATAAATTGAATGGAGCTTGATCTTCAAAATTCTCTAAGTTCCCTTGGTGCTAAGAAGGCTAAAACCGACTTCACGTGGGTGTGCAAACGCCTTGAGTAACGCGCCTCCCTTGATCCGCGGTACCTCACACAAAGTCAATAAAGAGAGGGGGTTAGACAACTCAAAAAAATATATATCAAATAAATAAGAAAATAATGAAGTAAAACAATAGGCAAATAATCACAATCAATCAAAAAGCTGATCTATACGATGTTGCTCCCGACAACGGTGCCATTTGATAACTCGAGTTTTGCGAGGGTCTAAAGTAGTCCACAAAAGGCAGGACCACAATTTTGCTAAGGCGACCGCTCACGAAGCCTGGGATAATCAACAATTAACCCACAAACATAATTAAAGAATAAAAAGCAGTGCAGAGTTAAAATTTATTATAACTCTATAATAAAGATGTGTATAGTGTGCAAGTATGTGTAGAGTGTCGAACATAGGGAACAAGCAGGATATATTAAGCATATTAATGCACAAAAGTGAGTATGCCGTATTTGTTTATATAAGTGCCTTTTGTGGGTTTTAAATTTTAAAATTTTTAACTTTTAATTTTTAATTTTTTATTTTGATTTTTAATTTTCTGATTTTTCTTTTTATAGTTTATACTTTTATATTTCATTTTTCTATTAAATAGATATATACAATATAGGTATGAGAGAGATAATATATATAAGTAAAAAAAGTCAAAATATAGGAAATAAAATCTTTTGGTTTTAAAATATTTTCTACATTTTTTTATGATTTTTTAAGAAAATTTGCTAATTTTTATATATTTTTAAAGTAAAAAATACCCAAAATCAAGGTTAAAAATAAATACTAGAAAATAAATTGGAGAAAGAAAATATCAATCAGTAACAAAATTTCTCTAAACTAATTTTATTATAAAGATAATAATAAAAATAAAATTCAAAAAAAGAAAGTCTATTTTTTTGTAATTTTTTAAGGATTTTTTATATTTTTATAAAGGTTTTAAGGGTTTTTCAAATTTTATGAGTTTTCTTTTAATTTTTTAGTGATCTTTGGTATGAAGTTGTAAAATACTTAATGATTATAAAATATATATTTTTGGAATTTTCAAAAGGGTTTAAATTTTTATGTATTTTCTAATGCAAACTGGGACAAAAAGGCACATTTTTGATTTTTTATAAATAATAATAAGCCTCAAAATGCAACATAAAATTTTATGCGTGAAAGGTCAATGCAACAAGAAGCTACACATATTTTGGGGATTTTTTCGAGTTGAGTTGCTATGAAAATAAATACAATCAACAAAGAGAAAATACACTATTAAAAAGGGCATAAATATAAATAGCAAGAAAATCAGGGCCAAATTGCAATTTCACCAAAAAGTTTATACACAATCTGAAAGTTAAAGGACTCAAGTGAAATAAGTAAAGCACGAGGGTCCTTCTGCAAAATTGCCACAGCTCATGTGTAGACACACTTGAGCTACTAGCATGGGCAAAAATGAGGGTCCCCTCGCAAAATGCCCGCACCTCTTGCACGCCATGCATGCGAGGTGACGTGGCCAAGGACTTCGATGCAAATATTATAAAGTTTGGGGTCTAGAAGAAAATACTACAAAACTTAGGATACATCAAATGAAAGTTTAAGTCCTCAGAAACAAATTACAAAATGAGCTGGGTTAATTGAGCAAAATACCCAGTCTTTGCATGCGATCGGATGACTGATATGTGAGAACTTGACATATGTCGTCGCCATAGAGCTTGATACCCCTTCACCAGCCAACGGTGGAGATTAGAACGTGCAAAGGAGATCAAATGGTAGTGAAGGACTCGATCGGACGACGGTTGGAGAATCTGGGATCAAGACCCAATCTAACGGCCGTGGACTCCCTTTGGATGAACAAGGTAGAACACGGTCCTAGTCGAGCTTCGATGAGTGATATGGAGTTGCTCTGCCACCTGGGATGAAGCAAAAATGGCTCCTTGGGTTCCTGATGTCTTCTTGCAGATGAGGACCTCCTCAAAATGCCCATAGGGACGCTGATGCTCAACTGCGAGGTGGAGGAGACCCAGGTGCTCCAGGTACTTTCCTTGTGCAAAAATCAACACCGAGTGGCGTCCCTTTGTCCTCCAGACCCTGAAGTTATGCACACACAATGAAAGAAGAGAGTCCGAGGGCCTTATTGGCAAGGGTGTGCGAGTGGTGGAGCATGGCGGTCGCAAATGAAGGTGGATGCCGGAGCTTAGGGGCTCCGACATGGTGTTCGAGATCTTAATCTCACTGATTACTTAATTAAATGACAAAGTAAAAGCATGACGTAAAAGATGCAACTGACAACTAACTAACGGTAAAAGAATTAAATGGAAAACGACATCAACTGGTCGAAGAACTAGGAGATAACCTCACGGCGGCGTGACCGCCGGAGATGGGGGTGGAGAGCTGTTCACCAAGCTAAACTCTGCAGTGGAGGGGCCGGAGAGGAGCCGTCACTATCCTCCATCCACGACACCAGGAGGGAGAAGATATGCATGGGAAAAAGGGGTTCGAAAATTCTAAGAACTCGACGGGAGGTTTTTGTACATGCGACCAAGGAGACTCAAAGAACGAGGAAGATCGGGCGTATCAATGCTCCATTCCCCAACACAATCCCTAGGCGTGTACGAGCAACATCCAAGGAGAAAAATCCAATAAGGAATTGACATGAAATTAGGAAGGGAACGACCTCAAAAAATATGAGAAAACGGGACAAAACTAGGTGTCAGACGATGGCAGACCTCGGTCGGAGAGTTGACCAAGGTCAACGAATGGGAAAATCTGGTTGGTCCACATGGACCAACCAGAAAAAATCTTGGAAAAAATATTTAGAAAATCGATTAAAAATAATAAATAATTTTATTAATTTTAGGTTATAAAATAAATTTTTTATTTTTTCTGAAATATTTTATCATTATTTTTATTTATTTTTTCGTGGTCTAGAATTACAATATACTTTTTGAGGGCTATATATAGGTATATTTGTACATGTATTTTAGTCCCTTTTTTATTTATGATTTTATTAATTTAATTCATTATTTTATATATTTTTAACTTTATTTTATACACTTAAATATATTTTTATTTTATTTTTCTAATATTTTATATACGTATAGGTATTTTACCTATGTATTTTATACAAGTATTTTATTTTAATGTTTTCTTGAAGTTTATACTCATATTTTAATATGCTCATGTATTATGAATAATGTTTGCAAAATTATTAAAATATAAAATTATAAAAATAATGAATAATAAATAAAATGAATATTTTAATCGATACAAGTATACGATAGGGGTACAAAACCTAACTTCCACACATAACTCCAAAAAATATGTAACCAACTTCATTAAATATCTTATTAAAAATTATATAAAATTAAAGTGATTTTGATATATATTTTGAGTTTTTATTTAAGAGATATGGGTCTGGGAAGTTGGGATTTTGGAATCTTATTCAAAACATAACTTTTTATCTGTAAATTATTTTTGTTTGAATTACTTTTTGTATTTTTCTATAGTTAATTATCAACAACTTTCATGTATAAAGTTTCTTTATTTGAGGTATAAAAAGTGGAAATAAAAATATATCCAAAAAATGAATAAAAATGAATTAAATAAATGGGGTTTTAATAGATTTTGACCCTTATCTCCCCCTACTTTATTCATTGTCAACCTAGTCATAGAGATGCCTATGTCTTGGGATTTCAGGTCATAAAATATTTTTAATATTTTATTATTTTTATTTTATTTTTTCTATAAATTTGGCTTTAAAAATCGTATTTTATACATCATTTACACAACAATGCATGAATGATAAAATGCATGAATTAAGGGTATTTACACGCATTTACTAGGGTTTTGAAGACAAAATGATAGAATAAAGATGATGAAACAGAGATTCTCACCTAACTAATTAAATTAAGATGCATGATCGATAAATAAATCAAATCTTGTAGATTCCTTGGCAAAATTTGCTTCCAACAAACATATTTTCTTGAACCTCTATATAAGGGATCCCATTCCCGACCTTAGAAGACCTACCCATTTTCCTCTGATCTCTACAACAAAGAAAAATGTTCTAAGAGATTTTTCACTCTTTCTCTAGTTCTGTGAAGTTCTTATATTCTTTTGTGGTCAAATACATAGCTTTGTTCTGAGAGATCTATCACAATGCATTGTTAAAATCCCTCTTAGTCCTCTCGTTCTTGTTCATGCAATCAGAAATAATTTGGCAGGTAATAACAGTCAGTGATAACATTCATTGAGATATTTTATCTAATTCACATGTTCTTACTAATAGATACATTATTGCATATCATTCTTCAGATATCCTCTACAAATATCTCTGTTGTTGACATTGGTGAGATATCATTATTGTATTACTTTTCATAACATTTCGGCAAGAAATTTTGGTATCGGATATAGAAGTTTGTAGGTTGATCTTGGATCATCAGAGTCATGACAATCTAAGGAAGTCAAAGGATAGTCAAAGTTCATCCATCCTTGAGTTTACCATGGCATATCCGTGGTGGTGACATTTGGGTTTTTGATCTATAGTTGTAAAGTTAGCAACTTGGTAAATGGTCGAGATATCCGCGTAAATATATAGAAAAAAACTTAAGCAATTGAATGTCTTAGCTAACTAGAATTCCTTAAGTACTCACAACATTCACCTGCTTTGCTGAGCTTATCGACTCCGTCTTTGCCTAAGCCAATTGAGTTGATAAAAAGGAAAATCCCTCAAGGTTATGTACCTCTGATTAGAATGCCTTCCAAGTAACAACCTTCAAATCCCTTTCTCCTTTGTTCTCCTTCATATATTTGTATTTTTAATTATCTACTACCAAATGTGTTCCCTGCTCCTTCCATGTTCCATCTTTTCTGCAAACCTGACATTCGACCAAAATACCAATTATCTCCATTAATCTCCCTCTCTACTTCCTTTGACCCCATTCCCTAAGGCCAACTCTTGGCGGCAATATCGAGCTCCCTCTAATCACGTAACATAGCTAATCATTCCCCTTTTCCTTCTGACCACTAGGTCTATCTTCCAAGATCAAGCTTCTGCCACCCTACTTTGTAGGTCGGATGCTAGGAAAGATCTTTTACATCTCATTTTCCTGCAAGCATCATCTACCATATAGTATATTAGGAGCATTAGCAGACGGATCAACTCCATTAGTAGGACCCAACACTACCAGAGCTAGATCAGAGAAGAAGCACCACATCTAACATGAGAAGAACCCCTTCATCTAATGAAGGGGATATAAACACCCTCTGGTCACCTCCTTGGGTGCATATAAATCGTTGAAGCGAAGTCCATTCCATCCATCCAATCATACCTATGGACTTTTCTTTTTATATCCTTGGATTCATTAAATTTTTTATCTCATTTTCTTTTTAATTGTTTATTCATTATATTTTTCTTACATTTGTATATTTTAAAAGCATTTCTCTTACACAAATTCTATCTTTTTGTAATAGGTCCCAGTGGATTTGGAGTTTATCGAAGGTCCACAAATGTGGAGCGAGCTGACTGTTGAAGAGCCAAGAAGATTAAATTTAGGTTTGAGAAATTTCATTTTCTATTTACTTTTTAATGATTAGTTTTTAATAATTTAGTTAAGTGCCTCATTTAAAACAACACTTGTTTTAGAGCTTGCGCATATATCAGAGAGTCAGACATTCTTCTTCTTCTTTGTTGTGCTTGTGTCGAGAGTGATTCTCAACTTGAGTGGTGATTTAAGGATAGGCATATTAAAGGACATGCACATTACTATTCCAATTTTATTCAAAAAAAAATTTTTTGTACCCTCGTAATATAGGCTACACATATTCATTGATCACATCTTTCTTGAAAGACAAAAAAGATGCACGTAAACATGTACAATTAGCTCAAATACAAGTCGAATTCTTCCCGTTAATAGTATCATGTTTATGTGTGGCCTTTTCAACTTGTATGCTTTAGTTAAAATTTTAAATTTAGGCTAACATAACACATGGAGAATGTTGGGAGTCATTGTTAGTACATTCTTACTTAAGCATACATCATAGTTTCTCGTTTGCATTTCATTTTCTGATTCCTCTCTTGATTTATAACATAAGTCTAAAAGGAAAAAAGGACTGAACAATAGGCGTGTATTTTAAGCTCACATAAATATCAGTTATAACCAAAATTTTAAAATTTGGGACTTAATTGATGCATGATGACCAAAAATTTGATTAGAACTAACCTTTGTTTTTGGTAGAGCAACCCCGTCATTATACACATGTAAATACCTCCATATAGAGTGGGTGAGGACGCACACTTTAAGGTTAAACCCCGAGTCCCTAAGCTTGCGCCCTAAGTCTCCAAGTCCGACTCTTGTTGGCTTGGTAGCTGTAAACGCTTTCCTTCAACCTTATAGAGACGTTTTGGTGTACATCTTCTCACTATATGCCTTAGGGGTGTGATATAGCCCAACAACCCAGGTAGATCGTCTCTTTGATTGGGATATAGCGGGAGCACACATTGGGCATCAGGAGACTCACCTTGTGTGCTTGTGTAATAAAGATTATTTTATCACTTAACTAAAATAAAAAAGTAATGGTCGGACCTTTGCGACCATCATCGGATTAATTTGGTGAAACTAGGGTTTTCTCTTGTGTTTGTTTGTGTGTTATTCTGTGCACTTGCACATTTTCTACCTGGATTTGCTTTCGTTCCACCACTCCTCTTCAAAGATGTATAGATATTGGTCCTCATTCGGGTCACTTCTCCTCGACCATATACTATCCATCTTTATCTTCTCCTTCTTCCATGTACCCTCAACCATCCACGGGAGACCCTTACCTATGGTCGGTTCCATCCAATTGTGACTACAAAGTCAGAACTTAGACTGACTTCTCCACTTCTTCGCACTTCTGAACTATTCCACACTCTCACATTCCTGCTCCACTTCCATTATGTGCCAACTCACCATATTCACGAGGTCTTGCCCAAATCAAGAAACCATTTGAAGAGCAAGCTACTGTTGAGACAGATAGCTAGCAGAGTTATTTACCCCCACACAACTCATTCTCTCCTCATATAAATGTTGGGACAAGTGAACAATTTACATATGCATATCCTGACTTGACCTTAAGGTTCAACATGGTCCAACAAACAATCCAAATGAAGACGGATGCACCTTATGATTTTCTGGACTTGATTGACATTAGTGATCAAGCTTATATTGACCAGACTTCATACCACCCATCCGGAGATCCTTCACAAAATAAGGGATTAGAACCATGAGCTCAATTTACAAGCTCCCTATCTCTTGACTCCACCATATGAGGCTCTGACAATATCTTCCACACATATGGTCTATACTCGAGATAGCAATAGATGCCAAAGTCTAGGTATGTTGAGTAGTAGACTCCAAGTTCTCAGCAGTATCCTCCAATTGTGCAGAATTTTTCCATGATTTGTCATGTGAACTTTTCGGAGGATGACATTTATAGACTCATCAAGAGATACGAAACATTTGATGACCAGTTGAAAAATGTTGATAAGATATTTAATTCATTTGTTGCCAGCTCAGGTATGAAACTGAAAAATGCAATGAGAAAATTCAACGTTGAAAATCTAGAGGACACTACGACACATACATTCTTTGTGCAATTGGAGTCCCTTTTACCTACATCTTCTATTAACCACTTGTCCTTCAATCTAGCGTCTATAATTCTCCTATTTTCCTTCATCTATCAGAAAAATTGAAAAATTGAAAAACCATAAAGAATCATAAAAATTGAATATGGAAAAGACCTAAAAAAATTATATCCTGATCTTAGGGAAGAGATCTCTAAGGAGCTGATATTTTAGCTACTCTTAATAAAGGCCATAGATCACTCTCCTGACCTCAAAAGCTTGTGAAGAGTAGATTGATTCCCAAGAGGTTGAGCACTAAGAGAACAAGGACTGAGAGATGCCTAGTGTCTATGGCCACCTCCTTGGTGATGGGGAGAAAGATTGAGAGTCGTAGAGTGAAGCGGGTTCCCCGAGTTGAGAGTGGAATTAAAGACACCATCCTTACCCACACGAGAATTGATGATGGCTCATTTATAAATATCCTCCTAACCTCCGTATTTAACAAGATCAAACTCGGATCAATTAGGAAGTCAAGAGCAATCGTTCTGTTGGATGATCGATCCATCAAATGGTCGAGAGGGATTATCTGGTCATCATTACTTTTCAAGGTGTTCCAATCAGAGTTGACTTTACAGTCATTGATATTGAGCATCGAGGAGAGTTCACCTAGTATCCTATTATTTTTATAAAGATGTTCTTAGACTTGGCTAAGGTGACTATAGATTGCAAGACGAGGGAGATCAATTTCCTTGCATTGGGTATACAATGTCCACACATGACCTTTGAGAACATAAACCAATCAAAAGAAACCTAATTAACTATAGACAACCACGGCCATTGAGGGATAGAAGAGTCCCCTCTCTCCACTACTATTGATGATTCGATTGTCAGCCGACCAAACCCAACACAACTAGGGAGTCTTCACATCCAAAAGGGAAAATGTTATCACGACAAGAAATAATTCACAACCCCTCTTGGAATTCTCATACATCACCCAAACTTAGGTGGCATCAACCTACCAACAATCACTAATGTTTCCCAGAAGGTAAAGAATAAGCCCACCAACCCCATTCCAACTGAGAGTACTACCACGTACTTGAGACGTGTGCTGACCTTACAGGAGATATACAACATACATGAAAGAACCCATGTCCTACACCTCACAGACACGGTATAGAAGGACCATATCCTTGAGTTTGGTTGCTAATAGAGGGAAGAAGCATTCTGCTCCTTCTCTTCTCCTTGCTTCAGGATCTAGCAAACTGGTATCACGATAGACATGCCCAGGATAACTCTCCTGGTCCCAGTAGATGTACTTGAATAATTTGTTATGACCAGTTCGAAACTTACGAGAATATCTTGGTCCAAAGTTGAGTTGGATAAACACACAAGTTTGCTAGTGGTTTGAAAAATGGGGATTTCACTTGTTTTGAAAAATGTTTTAACAATCTATATATTATGTGAAAAGGTTTGGAAAATCTTTTCAAATATATGGGTGTAAATAATACTACCTTGTGTTTGTAAATAATTCTAATCTTATCAAAAAAAGAAAGATTTTGAAGAAACCAACAAATCTCTTTTATAAATGGCTTCTTATCGATTCCTGCATAAAAAGATCGTCATTCAAAAGCCTACACTTCATTCAGGTGCATTGCATTTGTAAAATTCATTAGCATATCAAGCATACACAAAGTGGAAAGTCAACGGGTTCTGTACCGAGTTACGAGTAAAAACTAAGAATGGACTTGACCTAACCTTAAGCTACTTAAATTTCAGGGGAACTTCATTCAGAAGTAGGTTTTTAGAAACCTTAGGTCATAGACATAACTATCCAAGTTACAAGGTAGTGTCTAGACTTTGACTCTTAGTGTCCAACTTGGTCATCTCCTTCTAAGTAGATTCTTGGATGATGAATTAGTCTGTGCAATATACCACACTTTTCTCAACTCAAACGAGGTGTTGGAAGATGGTGTGTCTTTTTCTTTGGTAGCATAGATATTTAAAGACCGGAGTATCGGGTTGAAATAAATCTCCAGATGTGGGATAGACTAATAGAATAATTTTTTTCTAAAACCTCAAAATATGGGCGGAATAAAAGATTCTATATCCATCAGGGCACAAAAGATCAACACAGAGCAACCGCAATTCCTACCAGAAAGAAGCCAATACTAAAAAGAATAATATTTGACCATAATGGTCCAAGCTTCTAGATAGCCTGCAGATCTGGTGGAGACTTGGCTACACTGACCAAGCTTCATAGGAGAATTGACTACAGTGATCATTCCCCATCTCTTTCCCTCTTCTTCTAGACTTCCTCCCCCCCATTTGATGTGAACTTGCACATTCTGAACTAATTAGAAGGAAAGACCTGACTCCCTAAGAAAGAGTTACTAGAGGAGGAGATTGCATGGTAGTTCGACATCTTAGATGGGAAGATCTAACACCCTTCACACACTAGAGACAATTATTCATTGTTCATATGGGATGCTTTGGGAGGGGTTGATCTAAGATGACTTCATAGTTGGGTCTAGATGTTTTGTACAACTTGGAGATTGTTGTTCTTAAAGCTGTAATTCTCATAAGGATTTCTGTCATATTATTAGTCCAAATGTTGAGTCAAGCTCCATTTAACTTTTGGTCATGACCTTGGTATGGAATCCAATATCATTTAACTTATGCATTTCATTTTAATTGCTTGGGGACGAGAAAGGTACAAGTATAGGGGGATGATGACTATGAGATCCATCACTATAAAAGATGAAAATACTATTCTATTCCCAATTGATTAATTACATTTATTCATCTATATTCCATTCTTATCATCATGCATATGTAATTAATAGTCATGTTCTAGCATGTATAATTGCATTTAGTAAGAAGCCCAAAAACCTTGTACATTATCACATGTATATTACCTTAATTTCTCTATTTTTAAATTGTTTTTCACTAGCTCCAAATTTAAAAAATCAACTTGGTAGTGTACATATTACCAACATTAAAAAATAAAGAATATAAAAAATTAATAACTTGTATAATTGTCTAATAAAACCCAAACCCCAGTTCTGAGAACAAAAGTCATAAATGTAAATATTTATCTCATACAATCTCTTATGAACCCATACACACTTTTGAATTAATGTACGTTTATAATCTACAAAACAAGATATAATTCAAAAAAATCAGAGTTCATATAGGAAACTTGGGTTTCAAGACCTCATTGTATATTGTACATATTTCCTAATTTTAACTCTATTGTTTTATGTACAAAAATAGCTCTTTTGATTTATTTCTTTTTCATTTATTTTCTTTGATTTAAGATTGGTTAAATTTTTAAAAATCTAAATCAAATTAAAGAAAATCAAAGAAAATAAATCATTGTGAGTATGTATCTAAATCTGTTTATAAGTCCCTTTTATTTTATCTTTTTTCTCCTAAAAATACAAAAAAAAACAGATTAAGATCTTGAAATTTATTTTATTTTCTACAGAATTTTATATTGATTTTACCTTATATGAAAAATGCAAAATACAAAATATATTATTTTATACCTATAGAGTACCACCAAAATACGTTTTGTACATATGATATCTTTTGATTTTGATTCCACAAAAGTTGTAGATCTCGTTGAGACAAACGATGTCCATGAAGATCACTATTTGATTTAACCTCATTTTCTATTTTTAATTGATTTTATTTTTTTTGAATTTTCTGGGAGCAACACTTGGCAGCCCCTGGAGCTGCTACGTGTGGCCCCCTTTTTACCCCCTATTTAATTATTTATTTTATTGGACACCACGTAAGAAGATAGTGACCATTCTATCTTGGTCGATCGAACGACCACAGTTTCACCCCTCATCTTTGCCTCCTCCAATAGTTTCCACCTCCTCCCACGATCATTACGGCCCGTGGTCGTTACAAGCTCCGCCGCTCCCTTTGCCACTTCCAACCATTACCCTCTGACCTTCTATAATCCTGAGCTCTTACTTCATCTGCATTATCTGTCGATCCTCCACCATCGAGAGAGAGGGAGCCGATGACAACGACGATCTTCCCACAACAAGATCCAAGGACTTCCCTCCCTTGCCATACTGCTTCTAGTGCTCAATCTTTTAGAGCTCACTGGATCCAACGAGTTGACGACCGGAGCAAAATAGCTCTAGCTCTTATGGAGAGACCCCAACCTCCAGGTGACTTCTCTTATTCTTACTTCTCCCTTATTTTTCCTCTTTCTTCTTTCTTCTTCGATCTTCAGTCCTCTCCTCTATTGCTCCACCCCGCTCCTCGCCCTCGATAGATGCTCGCCTCAACCTTTCCACTTCTTCCCCTTATTCTTCATCTCCTTCACACCAAGCCACCTCTTCCTCACGCACCTATCGCCTTACACACCTCCTTCACCCTTCACCATCTTCGAACGCAACTCCACAACCCATCAGCCCCACCTTCGCTCACTCGCACTTTACATGCACCCTCGCCATCCACGGAGCACCGTCCTGCTCGTCGTTGCATGCACCTCGACCATCGCACCTTACGACTCATTAGCATCACTTTTCTCACCACCAGAGCTCTATCTCTGCCTGTCCTAACCACCAACTGCAATGCCTTTGCTTGTTCCACCTTCACGTTGTTGTACTATAGCTCAATCACCTTTGATCTGTTCGTGCCGACCCACGAAATCCTTGATCTTTTTCCACATTTTCCTCTTTCTCTTCTACTCCACCACCTCTCATTGACACATGCACCCTCGTCCTCCACAGAGTCCTACCCACCTCGTAGTCTGCCACAGAGCCCTAGCTCTGCATTGCCATTTTGCCACGACATGCACACCATCACCCTTCGGGCTTCGCCGACTGATGAATGCCATTTTCACCACTTTAGTTTTCGTATTTTATCGTAGTAAAGGTGGTGAAAATGGTTCAGTAAAAACTACACACTTTGAATGTTGTGGAATATTTTTACTTGGCAAGTCTACCAAGGTAGACAGGTACACGAGCTACTTTATTTTATCTATCGAAGTTTGGTCAATTAAGAGCATGTGTGAATTATTTCTCAATTTTAGGTCTTCATACAGATGCACAAGGTAAAATGCAGGACAATGCAAATATATGATGCATGCAAATTTTTAGTTATTTTTCAATGCAAATGTAGGAGTGTGCATGAAAACAATGCAAGGCTAAACGTATGCAATTGACCTTTTACAAATATAACCTAGAAAGATCAATACATTGAGCAATAGAAAGTAGATTGAAATCAGGATCAATTTGAGCATAACATCCTGAGAAAACATCTATTTTATGACAAGGCATTGGAGTAAGA
Organism: Ottelia alismoides; assembly: GCA_037367405.1. NCBI lineage: Eukaryota > Viridiplantae > Streptophyta > Magnoliopsida > Alismatales > Hydrocharitaceae > Ottelia > Ottelia alismoides. Next base: position 654,424 of record JAZKJV010002540.1, read on the forward strand.
GACATCATCGAACACTAAAAATTCATCATATTAAAATTGGTGTCAGATGAGAAAATTAAATATGCCATAACATAGATGAAGAAACAAGGATCAAAATGACACTAAAATCATGTAATTGCAATTTGGATCTATGATGCTCAACTTATGATCAAACAATGCAGGGGCATAAATGTAATAAAAATGCAAGAAATAAAAGGATAAATATTACAAATACGTCCCTAGGGGACCTATTTGCAATTTCCAAAAACCGCTTGGGCCCTTCTGTAATTTTTCCATGCATGTGGGGGCCTTTTTGTAAATATGTAAACCCCTGAGGGCTTCCTTGTGAAATACCCAGCCATGCACGGACGCATGCGCCTCGGGACCAATATGCAAATAACAGAACTTCTTGGGTCTTCGTTGCAATTTGCCCAAACCCTCAAGTGGGTGCACCTGAGGGGCCTAGGCTTGGGGATCATCACAAGCTCGGGCCACGTAACATCTGATGGAGGCTTGAAATGAGGTTCAGTAGACCCAAGCTTGGAGAGTCAGCGGAAGGCTTGGGCTGGACATGTGTCTTCATCATGGTCGTTCCGATCGATTTAAACGGACAATAATTGCTTGATGTGCTCCACCGCAGACCGCCGGAGCAGGCGGGGCTCCGGCTACCTTCCATTTGCTCCACCAAGCTCCGAGGGATTGTCTGGAGATTGGGAGAAGCTCTATGGAGTGTTGACGGAGATCCTAGAGCCAAGGAAGAGCTTCGACATCATCTGGAGCAGTAAGGCGGAGGAGGGTCGTCGGAGTGGAACCTTGAGATCGGCGAGGACGTGATTTTTTCGGCCATTGAAAATTCTTGTACCTGCAGACGTTAGAAGACTAGCCGAAGCACATGTGTGTGAAATGCGAGCGAGGTGGAATGAGACTGGAGCTGGGCGTACGATGAATAAGGTGGGGGATCAGGGGAGTCCTCCGTTGTGATGATAGAGGAGTTGGGTCGGGTCGCGAGGAGGTTCTGGAGGAAGGAAATGGGTGTGCGAGGTTCGATGGTGAAGGGAGAGAGTGCGAAGGGGGTTAGGCGGCAGCGATTGGTGTCATAGGTGATGAGATAATTAGGAGAAGAAGGAAGGAAATTAAGTAAAAATACCCAGCCAGAGCTAGACTATTGGCGGGGGGATGGTTGGCATGGGCTGAGCTTCGGAAGAAGCTCAGGTCATTACACGACTCGCTCAACCAAAGGCGAGGTGCTCAGCGGACACCAAAGGTAGGGGATGACCTCCCAGCCATTGGATCTAGCGATCCGACATTTAGGATGATGGCGCGGATGGAAGGGTAGGATTAATGGTTGTGATGGAGAGATGTGGGGAGATCTAGCGGTGGATGATGATTGGGCGGCATGGCATGAGGTGGAGCGTAGGATGGTGACGAATCAGATGGCTGGGGAGAGAGGCACGAGGGGGTGGTCCATATGTGAAGAAGGAGATGGATCTGATGGTTATGATTGTGGCGGAAATGAAGAGTGGAGATCTGATCTCGGATCAGATCAAGTAGCTAGGAGGCTGGTGGGTGGCGGGAGAGGATGCAACGACATGGAGAACGGAGAGGCATCGTATGAGACGATGATCGAGTATCTGAGGTTTAGGTGGTGAGGTGTTGTTGGGATCAGATCTGGGAGTCAGATCTGACGGCTATGAGTGAAGCGATGATGGGAGGGTGGAGATGAAGCGGGCAATATGGATCAGACGACTCGTGGAGAGGCCGGTTGGAGGAAGGAGGGGCGGCTACGTGGGCGACCCAGAGGGCGCCACGTGACTGCACCAAAAAATTTAGAAATAAAAATCAAAGAATTATATAAAGAAATAATTAGAGGTAAAATTAGAAAAAAGTCAAACATGAAAGTTGTAGATGTCGATCAGATCTACAAGTCTCATGTTGGACAAAAGGCCAAAATAGGTCATTTGTATACAAAGTATTTTTTGGGGGTATTTTTAAGGGGTTAAAAACACCGAATTTTGGGTTTTGAGTTGTTTTTGTATTTTTAGACTTTTTAAGGGTTAGGAAACTAGAGACAATTAATCAACCTGATTTTAAAGGGTTTTTGATAATAAAATAATTACAAAATAAATAATAGTTATTATATACAATAATTATAGGTTAATTGTACACAATATAATACAATATAATAATGGGGAATTATTGGTGATTTTTATTGGTTTATTTAAGCAAGGGGTTTAAAAATGGACTTTTAACATGATGAATACGAGATTCATCATACCCCAATACTTAAACTATGCTCGTCCTCGAGCATCTAAATAAGGGAGTTGGATTAATTCCTAGCAGTGCCGGTGAGGATTTCAAGGCTCAATCTTTCGAAGAACCTCAATTTAAGAAATCCTAAATTATGGTCTTATCCATGCTCTAGTTAGAAGGAATCCAGTTTCTCTAATTATCAAACTCTCTTTTTATGCATATAATATAAGGATATGAAATTAAGTGTACTGCATTCATGAAAGTCGAGTCGAGGCATCACTCAAAGTTCCAGTCCAGGAGACTCTCCTCCAGACCTCATCCTCAATACTAGGGAATAAGTCTATGCTTACTTCAGTTAACTGTCTCATTAGCTTGTCAGAATTGAAATGTAGATGGATTTCCAACTGATGGAGGGCATAGGATTGTGTCTATTTTTCTCCCCCTCACATTGGAACAAGGGGCCTCTCGAGTGCCTTTTTACTCAACACATGTAAATTTTTAGATAGTTGATCAATGTGTCCGTCAAGAGAGTTGGAGTCGTCATCACTTGTTTTTCCGGGAGTATACCAGGGTGTGTCTATTCTGAGTATCTAAAATACCTTCGACACCTAGACTTGTAGCATTTACGATGTACAGCCCTTTTTTGGTGTCATCCCGACTCCTTGGTCTTAATTAGTGCTTGGTCCAAGTGGACACTTTGAAAATGTTTGGGAGCGCTCACCATTGGTGGAAGCTCATTTATAATTTGACTTTGGAGGATAGAGATTCTCTTTGACATTTCTTTTCTTTTGTTGGCTAGCTCCACTGCTTTTACCAAAAGTTGGTGCAAACTAATCAATAATTATAATTAAGTTTCATCACACCCTGGTACATAGGTAAATATCAAAGATATAGTAGATGAACTTGTTTACATACTGGCTAGAGTTTTGCTGACACTCAAGTTTTATGAAGCCTTCATTAACTTTATCCCATTCTCGAATATTAGATCAGGTCTAAACTCAAATCTCTGGTCCTAGTTCCTCGAGTGATACTTCAACTCATCTCATCAATCATGCAATTATGAAAGTGATTGTGTTGTTCATATTCTTTTGAAGGTAGATCTGAAGAGTGCAATGTTGCACTCAAATCTTTTAAACTTAGGGAAGTGTGGTTAATTAAGTTTAAAAATGCTAATGATTAAGGCATGTTAACTCATACACTCAAAATCACAGAAATCTAGTGTCCTCAAAATCCTAAAGCCTTGAGTGAATGTGAATGTGTCAGGAATACACCAACTCCTTAGTTAGTGAATATTTTTGTGATTTTTGGCTTTTACAGATTTTTATGAATTTTAATTTTTCATTTTTTTAATTCTTTAGAGAGACAATGACTAGCCCAGACTCATATGAATAAATGTATCTTCTTTCAATTGCTATGGGTGTAAGTACGGGCCGTTAGACAGACCTGTGTTCCTTAAAGACGGAACCATATACATTGTCCTTTAAACCACCCACTCTGCTAAGGGAGACCGAAGTTCCCTCAATGCAAGTATCTAATAATCCTAGTAGTCAAAGTCTAATTCAAAGAAAGATTTTTTTCAAAATTTTATGGAGTTTATTATTTATTATTTTATATTTTTTTGAAAAAGAGTTATTTACACAAATTAATCCCTTAATTTTGAAGAAAACATTTTTAGGGTTTTACAAAACTCAGTTCAACCAAGACCGAAAAGGAATTTTAAAAAAGTTTAAAAATTCGAGTTATGGATAAAGTAAATATACAGTAGTATACGATATACCCCCCTATACTTATCATCTGCTATGTCCTCATAGCACAAGTGATATGATGCCATGGCTCAGTCAAATATCGGGTGATATAGCGGGACTGAGGAGGACGGCCCCCTTATACATATGTCAAAGACAGACCCAAGTATAAGAAGACAACTTGAGGGATGGATGAATAGGTGGGTCCCCCCTATACTTACTCTACACATAGCCTATGTAAAGGATCTGAGTCGGGGGGCAATCTGTGTTTGGAGAAATATTTACACTACGATACACGGGGCGAGGGGGGTATGTTTTTACAGAAGAAGATGTGAGGGGGGTTTGTGCAATGTGTATATTTTTAGGCGTGAGAGGGGAGAGAGAGAGTGATTGTGAAATATACATGGAGGAGGGAGGGGGTGAGTGTCTATGGGCAAGTGTGCATGTGTGTGTGTGTGGGGGGGTAGATCATCTAGTGATCTACTCTCTTTTTTTAAATTTCTTTTACAACATGCAAGGCCCTCTAATAAGGACTTTTAAAATAATTCATATGCAACACACTCTTTTTTTTCAGTATGCAAATGCAAGCAGACTGATAACATTCCTAAAATTTCTCCACCAAATCTTTTGCGGCCTCTTCAGCTAGAGCTCCCAAATCCAGGCTTCCATGGGGATCAAGCATCCTCGATCTTCATGGGTCCTGCCACAAAAGAGAAATGTTAGAAAAATAAAGAGAAAATTAATCAACAGACATGATGTAAAAAATAATGCACGGAAAGAAGACATGTGAATCTTGAAATTATACAACACAAACATATATCAAAATTCAACAAATAATAAAGGTAAGCCATGTCCCCAGTAATGCCGCCATTTGATGAACACCATTTTTGCCACTTTAATTGTCGTATTTTATCATAGTACATGTGGTGAAAATGGTTCAGCAAAAACCACACACTTTGAATGTTGTGGAATATTTTTACTTGGCAAGTCTACCAAGGTTGAACACAGGGACACATGGTACTTTATTTTATCTATCGAATTTTGGCTAATTAAGAGCATGTGTGAATTATTTCTCAATTTCAGGTCTTCATACAGATGCACAAGGTAAAATGCAGAACAATGCAGATATATGATGCATGCAATTTTTTAGTTATTTTTCGATGCAAATGTAGGAGTGTGCATGAAAATAATGCAAGGCTAAATGTATGTAATTTACTATTACAAATATACCATAGAAAGATCAATAAATTGAGTTACAGAAAGTAAAATTGAAATCGGGATCATTTTGAGCATAAAATCCTGAGAAAACATATATTTTATGATAAGGCATTGGAGCAAGATACATTATCAAATAATAAAAATTCATCATACTAAAAATGGTGTCAGATGAGAAAATTAAATATGCCATAACCTAGATGAAGAAATAAGGATCAAAACAACACTAAAATTACGCATTTTGGTTCTACGATGCTCACGGAATGCTAAAAATAATGCAACAGCATAAATGTAATAAAAATGCAAGAAATAAAAGGATAAATATTACAAATAGGTCCATGAGGGGACCTACTTGCAATTTCAAAAAATTGCTTGGTCCCTTCTGTAATTTCTCCATGCGTACAGGGGCCTTTTTGTAATCTATAAACCCATGAGGGCTTGCCTACAAAATACCCAAGCGCGCACGTGACACACACGCCCAGGGACCAATATGAAAATAATAGAACTTCCTGGATCTTTGTTGCAATTTTCCCAAGCCCTCACATGCGGTGCACGTGAGGGGCCTAGGCTCGGGGCTCATCACAGGCTCGGGCCACATGGCATCTGATGGAGGCTTTATACAAGGTTCGGTAGATCCGAGCCTGGAGCGTCAGCAGAATGCTTGGGCAGGCCACTTCATCATGACCGTCCGATCGATTTGATCGGATGGTAACTTCTTGTCGTGCTCCATCGAAGACCGTCGGAGGAGGCGAGGCTCCAACGACCTTCCATTTTCTCCACCTTGCTCTGAGGGATTATCTAGAGGTTGGGGAAGCTCGATGGAGTGCTGACAGAGATCCTGGAGTCAAGGCAGAGCTTCAGCATCATCTAGAGCAGCAAGGCGGACGAGGGTCATCAGAGTGAAAGCTTGAGACCAGCGAGGACATGATTTTTCCAACCATTGAAAATTCTTATACCTGCAGGCATTAGAAGACTAGCCGAAGCACATGTGTGTGAAGTGCGAGCGAGGTGGAATGAGATGGGAACCATGCATACGATTAAGAAAGTGGGGGCTCAGGGGAGTCACGAGGAGGTTCTAGAGGAAGGAAATGGGTGCGCGAGGTTCGGTGCCGAAGGGTGAAAGTGCGAAGGGGGTTAGGCGGTAGCATAGGTTATGAGATAATTCAGAGTAGAAGGAAGGAAATTAATTAAAGTACCTGGTCGGAGCTAGGCGATGGGTGGAGGGATCGTTGGCTTGGGCTGAGCTTCAGAAGAAGCTTGGGTCGTCGCACGACTCGCTCAACCAAAGGCAAGGTACTCAGCGGACTCTATATGTGTCAAGACATGGCAGAGCAGCCACGGATCGACACCAGGGCATTAGGTCATCATCGCCTCTGCCATCTGCCTCTTCGTAGTCACCGGAGGGCATGCGAAGCTGGGCCTAAGCTCCTGATTGGTGGAAGATCGAATAAGGAGGCAGGGCGAGGGTTTTTTAGGTGTCAGAGCTCGGAGGTTACATGATGGAGGGGGTCATGCCGATTTTCTGAGACCTGCCTCGACTGGTGTTTTAATGGTGGTTTAATGGTGGGAGAGTAATGGAGGTGGTGTAATGGTTGTCTTGCGAAGATGGCAACGAGTGGGGCTTCCTGGAGGATACGTTATGAAAGGGATAGGTGGCCTTAGATGCCTTCCAAAATAGGAGGGGGTGGCGCGGAAGTGAGGTAAAATGACTGAGAAGGGGGGTTATGGAGGCAGGGGATGACCTCTCAGCCAATGGATCTAGCAATCCGACAACTAGGATGATGGCGCGGATGTAAGGGTAGTAATAGATCAAAGATATGATCGGGTAGTTGTGAATAGGCGAATGATGAACGACTGTGATGGAGAGATGGGGGAGATCCAGTGGTGGATGGTGATTGGGTGATGTGGCTTGAGGAGGAGCGTAGGATGGCGAGGATCGAGATGCGAGGGGGCGGTCCAGATGTGAAGAAGGAGATGGATATGATGGTTGTGGTTGCGACGAAAACGAAGGGTGGAGACATGATCTCGAATAAGATCAAGCGGCTAGGAGACTGACGAGTGGCGAGAGAGGATGCGATGACATGGAGAACGGAGAGGCGTCAGATGAGACGATGATCAATTGGCTGAGGTTTAGGCAGTGAGGTGTGGTTGGGATCAGATATGGGAGTCGGATCTGACGGTTATGAGTGAAGGGATGATGGAGAGTGGAGATGAAGTAGACGATGTGGATCGGATGACTCGTGGAGAGGTTGTGTGGAGGAAGGAGGGGAGACCACGTGGGCGGCCCAGAGGGCATCACTTGGTTGCACTAGAAAATTCAGAATTAAAAATCAAAGAAAAATATAAAGAATATAGTTAGAGGCAAAATTAAGAAAAAGTCAAAACATGAAAGTTGTAGATCTCGATGAGATCTACAAGTTTCTTGTTTCATAAAAACCCAAAAGAGGTCATTTGTACAAAAAGTAGTTTTTGGGGGTATCTTTAAGGGGTTAAAGACACCGATTTTTGGGTTTTGAGTTGTTTTTGTATTTTTTAGTCTTTTTAAGGGTTAGGAAACTATAGACAATTAATCAACCTAATTTTTAGGGGTTTTGGATAATAAAATAATTAAAAATTAAATAATAGTTAATATATACAATAATTATAGGTTAATTGTACACAATATAATACAATATAATAATGAGGAATTATTGGTGATTTTTATTGGTTTATTTAAGCTAGGGGTTTAAAAATGGACGTTTAGCATGATGAATACGGGACTCATCGCCGACCACTCTTGTTTCTACCTCTCCCTCCATGTATATCAAAGAACTTCAGCCTCCAGGTCGAAGCCTCAGCAACACCATTCACATTTATGAGCTTTGCCTTGATGTGTGCTCCTTTAGTAGCTTATATAGCACCTCCATTCATCAATCCTTGCCGCTCACTAGCCACTACTGAGTCATGTTCCTCGGGGGCTGAAAGCCACCAACTGCAACCACGTGTATCTTTAGGCACTTAAAGCTGAGCTCTGCCATCGAGCCTCCTGGCAGACTTGAACCACACATGGCACGCGATAAAACTACAAAGAGCGCCCCCTCCCCCCAGACTTCCAGCAAATTACAGTGAGTTCCACATTGACCAGAGAGCATGTAGTCATGTGCCCTCCAAGAAAAACATACTTTAGAGTTTTAAATTTTAAATTTTCACTTAGATCCCTATCTTTGCATGTTATTTTGAACCTTCAATCACCATCATATATTTATTTCAAAAATTTCATCTTATAGAACAATCATATCTCTATCATTCAAGGAAATGAATGTACTTATGTGAGTTGTGCTTGATTTATTCTTATATTTTGGTCATTATTTGCAATTTTTAACTAGTGTGAGCTCTTTAATTCATAATAAATCAATAATTTCTCTGAAAATTCCCAGAAATTAATATTAGGTAGAGTTTATTCTTCTCTAATTTGTTTCCAAAAATCATTGCATTTGCATGTTTAATTTTCTTAGAATAAGTTGTGTTGTGATTGATGTAATTGATTTTAATATCTTGTAAACTTGATAATTTTTGGACTTGTAATTTTTCGTAGAGACATATTAATTAGATACGTCTAATTTAATTTTAATTCTAAAAATTAATTAAGTTTACTATTTATTAAAATTAATTTACTAACATCATGTAGTCTGAATATTTAATTCATCATAATTCCATTTTGCATAATAAAAATCCCAAAAATTCACATTAGATTAATTTCATCATAATTAGTATGAAATAATGCAAAAAATCCATAAAAGTGTTCATTTTGCATTTGCATCATATTACATAAAAAAGACTAAAAACCGCTTTGAAAACTTTACATTATTTTTAAAAATTGAACCTAAAGTTGTTTATTTTCCTCCTTGAGCCGACCCTAGCTACCTTGCCCAAGTTAAATAAACAAAAAAACCGCACATTGTTTAATTGATTGAATTATTATTTGTGTGGTTAAATTTGGCTGACCTTTTTTCTTGACTACAACAAAAAAAATGATGAATTAACATATGATATCTACAAGATCGTCATCCTGGTACAACCCTAAGATCCATATGGTAATCGTTGTAGATGTGCAATTATTACAAATTATTATAAAATAAAAAACAATCCAGAAATTAATCCTAAGAACTCTACATTTTCTCATGATTCGACTCAATCTTAATTTTTTTAATGTGTTCATTCAGCTAGCTTATTCCTTGAAAAAGCTGACCTCTAATGCTCCAGAGTTGCTCAAAAAAGTCACTCCATATGGTCGGGTACCTCACACAAAAAATAAGTTGGTGATCAGAGAGATGACTTAAAATAAAATAAGAAATAAATAAGGAAATAAAATGCTGGAAAAATAAAGGAAGAAATAATTACATGAAAGCCTAATGGTTAGACTACCCGAAGGATGGAAAACCTAAGTTCTAAATTGTATAAGAATTATCCTAAGTCGTGCATCATCGACAACGACTCCATTTGAAGAATCCAAAATTACCCTTTGCTAATTTTTCATTTTTATGTTGTAGTTGGGCACTTAAGATCTATCAAAAATCGTTGAATTAATTTTTCAATTAAATATAAGTAATCAGTATTATTTTACTTGGGCAAGTCCAAGATCAAACTCATGGAGGCCACTATCTCCTTAGGAAGGTTTTGATAATATGTCGGGTTTTAGAGGAAAATTTTTTTGGACAGTTTTTTATGCAAATAATGATGAAATATAAATGCAAGATGTCAATTTTAAGGTCAAATTTGTTAGACATGTGAGCCCTGGGCGAACCATTCTTACAATAAATTTTATTGTAATATTTATGTTTATCAATAAAAGTTATTGATGTTTCACTCCCTTTCTGAAATTATATGAATGAATGCACTATAAGATCTCTGTACAATTAGGGTTATGTACCATGGCCATCTTGATGATCATATAGCTATTGATTCATTAAATGAATCATAGAGGCTGGTGTTTGGATGAATATCTAAGGAGCTAGATAGAGGACTCATTAAGCACCGCCAAATGATTGTCAAGTGAAGATCTCCAGCCTGAGTAGGAGATGGCAATCCTTTCTCACATAGGATGATATCTGACTGACCTCTCGATGCAGGTCCTCTGCATGGGAATAGTGATTCGGAGGTGTTAGATTAGTTAGGTCAATGGGATGACCTAGCGAGATCGAGATAACCTATGTCCTATGTTAAATGCTGTCACAACATAGGCACGCATCCTCTGCCCAGAGACAGATGTATTGCTATATGTCTGAGTATGTACATTTGGCAGACCAATAGGTTGATGACCTAACCAGGGTCTATACACCGACGAGCTGATGTGTATATAAGGGCATATGAGCAATACGATCTCTCAAAGGGATCATATAGGTTCACTTGTGAACCGGAAGACATGAGCTCACTCATGAGGTATTTGGGACCGATAAAATTCCATGCATGGTCGTCGTGCTTTGGAAGCATGACATGAATTTGAAGGTATGATATATGCTTTGGGAAAGCATATGATCGATACCAACTCCCAATGACCAAGATTGAGGAACTTAATGATTAAACTCTGAAGAAGACAGTGTAAAATTGATCTTAATCTTCAGATTGATCATGGGTCTTCTAGTATGCATGATGTATAGGTATTGGGAATACCTGAGGGTGATGTGTGAAGGATATGGTTAGATCCTCAAGCGCATCACGGAAGCGTGATCGTCGTATCGAATACGACGAAGAACCACTAGTCGTACTAGTTGTTCTATGCAGCGGAAATTAAAATTTTTCATGTGACGAAACCACATAATCCAAGAACACTTCTCGGATCGTTTCGTCTAAACCACAAACAAGTATTAGGTTTACCTCTTGAAGCGTGGTTGCAATCGAGTCTCTAAACAAAGAGACCTCCTGTCTCAAGTCCGATCCGACGGAGGAGACGCTTGCGAGCGCGGGGATGAACCGCGTGCTTCTCGCAATCCATGTTGATGATCCAAGCGGCGGATCTCCTGATCTCGACACACGAGATCCGACGTCTTCTTCACGAGCAAGGCACGTTGAAGTAGACGGAGTTCCACGAACAAACCATCGGGCAACATAACGACGACGCTGCGGCGATGGAGAACCTCTCTAGGGCATCCTTGGTGGACAGCCATGAGAGGGAGAGAGAGAGAAAGAGAGAGAGATATGCTTCTCAAGCATTGTGTGTAAGGAAGAGCAATGGGGTGCCTCTCCTTTTATAGGGTTTTGGGATCCATGGATCTCAATCCATGTGTCAACACAAATCCAATGGTCCACATTAATTTGTGTTTCTTTCAATGGTCATGATTTGTTGCTAAAAACATAACAAAAATTAATTTAATAAAAATCAAATATATATTAAATATAATTTGATTTATATCAAATCAATCACCATTGGAGAGATAGGAAAGGAGGCAAGCCTCCTTCCATAAGGAGGGTGGACGGCCACCACATTCCTTATGGAATTGTGGCCGTCCCCTCTCCTCATTAGGAAGGGAGCTTCCTTTTTCCTATTACATGAGATGACATTATCTCATGATTCTCTCCAATATTTGCAACAACATTTGTTGCAAATTATTTCACAAAAATAAATCCAATTTATTTTGTGAACATTGCAATCATGCCATTGGAAATTTGTGAATCATATTCACAACCCAAAACAAAATGTAAATTACATTTTCAATTCAATGTCCAATGTGAATCCAATTCACATTAACATTTAATTAACAAATGTAAATTACAAATAGCTCTCTCTTATATATTATAAATCACATTTATAATATTTATGACTAATATAGATATTGCTATCCACATTATTCATATCCATGATAATTAAATCACATTTAATCATCTTGGATCTTTATTCTCTTGTTCTCAAATAATATGAATCACATTCACATTATTCACATCTTTGATAATCAAATCACATTTAATTATCTCAGATAACTCTCTTTATAATATGAATCAAATTCATATTACTCATGATAATTAAATCACATTTAATTATCCATTTTCTCAATGCTCGGATACATAAATCAACAATAGAATTATCCATGAACTCCTTCAAGGATAATGTGCTTTCTCCGCAGATACTTGGAGATAAGGACAGGGTGATTGTATTGTTCCACGTATAGTGACATGGATATTGAGATCATATCTCAAATCCAGATCGCGGGCCTCCCATAGATGCTTGATTAAATCAAGACCGTAAATCTAATCTTCCTATTGCATCTGAATCACATTCAGATCAATGTCCAACACTTGGACCAAGATCAGATTACTTCTCTACTGAGAGGAGTCACTAAAATCCAGACCCGTTTCATCACTCCCTAGGAATGGAAGCGTCATGGTTATACAATCGTTTATGATCACATCACCCTCAGGTATTCCCAATACCTGTACATCCTGCATACTGGAAGACTCAGACTAAACCCGAAGTATTGGATCAACTTTATACTGTCTACTTCATGGTTTTTGTCAATAAGTTTCTCATTCGATCATTGGGAGTTGGTATCAATCATACACTTTCCAAAAGCGTATATCATACCTTGGTCTTGATCATATACTTTCCAAAAGTATATATCAAACCTACAAATTCAGTCAAGCTTCCAAAGCGAGACGACCGTGCGCACGGAATTTGATTCTTCCCAATATCTCATGAGTGATCTCATGTCTTCCGGTTCAGTAACTGAACCTGTATGATCCCTTTGAGAGATCGTATTACTCATATGCCCTTATATGCACACCAGCGCGCCGGTGTATAGACCTTGATAAGGTCATCAACCTATTGGTCTGCCAAATGTACATACTCAGACATATAGTAACACATCTGTCTCCGGTCGGAGGATGTGTGCCTATATCATGACAGCATACGATATAGGACTTTGGTTATCTCGATCTCGTTAAGTCAACTCTTTGACCTAACTAATCTGACACCTCCAAATCTCTATTCTTATGCAGAGGACCTGCATCAAGAGGTCGGTCAGATATCAGCCTTTAGAGAAAAAAAGATTGCCATATCCTTCTCAGGCTGGAGATCATCTCTTAACAATCATCTGTCGGTGCTTGATGAGTCCTCAATCTAACTCTTTAGATATTCATCCAAGCACCAGCCTCTATGATTCAATAGTTGAATCAACAGCTGTATGATCATCAAGATGGCCATGGTACATAACCCTAATTGTACTAAGGGACCTATTATGCAAATTATGTATTCTTCATTTCAGATTAAGGGGTGAATTGCAATAACATTTATTGCATAATGGCTCTCCGTGGGCTCGCATTTCCAACAATCTCCCCCTAGCCCAAAGAGCCATTAATGGGCTAATCATTTAAACCCGCACTCATGTGACAATCATAGGCTATTAAGAAAATAGCTAGGTAAGCTGATCAGTCACTCTGTTCCCGCGAGACTACGCCAAGTCCTTTTACGACACTTGCATATCCCCAGTAACAGTGCTCGCATCTAATGCGAATGTTGCATCTCATGCAACCAAGACTCAATCTAGTTGGTTACAGTGTCCCTGACATCATAACCAGTATCCCCATAATCCTTATTAGAATACCTTCATTCCCGAAGATCTCTATCTCCTAAGGTATCTAAAGTTTAGACCTTTATAGATCACTATCTATATGGTCTTAAACTTTCGAAGATAAGACTTTGAGATCACTATCTCAAAAATCTCCTCATCTATGAAGATTTTGTTATTGCTGCAATCAAGTGTTTTATCTCTACAGTAGGATTAGTAACAATTTACTACTCCCACTGCATGACAGACATCTGGTATTTGTACACTCTAGCATACACTCAGCTTCTCGTAACTAATGCACAAGTGCAAGTAGTTGTAGCATTTACTTCCTCAACTCTTTGAGATGCTATCCCTTAAGATAGGTCAGTACCATATCTTAAGGGTTAGAAGCCTTTCTTGGAATTTCTATGAATAGAATATGTGCAAGGTATACTACAAATGTGATAGTCCAATTATCCTCTTCTCTTGGCTTCTGAACAACTTTAGAACTAAGATCTAAGAGGTATCTTTGAAATCATATTTCAAGATATGGAATAACCAGAGAATAAAACACTTATTATTATCCTTATATCATTTTAAATGATCAGGATATCATCTACATTCAGCAAGATGAACACAAAGGCACTCCCACTAAGCTTCACATGGCTCATCAAGATTCTATCTGAAATCATAACAATTATAATTCCATCAAATCTTATGGTCCAACTTCAAGAAGCTTATTTGAGTTCATAGATGGATTCCTTAGTTTGCACACCTTTCTTTCCTCAACCATGAAGCCCTGGGGCTACTTCATGTGAATATCCTCAAAGAGGTATTCGTAGAGGAATGCAATATTGACTTACATCTTGAAGATGCAATAGTCAAGTTGTGTAGCTAAGGTTAGCAACATTCTGATGATTTTAAGCATGGTCACCGAAGAGCAAGTCTCATTGCAAGCAATGTCTTCTCTTCCGGTGTGTGGCTCATGTCTATGAACCGTGCTTTGAAGGTATCTACCTTCTCATCAGGTTCCCTTTCTCTTGAAGATCCATTTACACCTTTACAGGTTTTACCGATATAGGTGGATCCACGAGGGTCCATATACAACACTTGCATATGAAGTCTACATTAGACTTTTATTGCTAACATCCATCTATCCATGCTATGATCTTCAGAAGCTTCATCACATGAAGTTCAATCATTGTCAGGTTTCTCTGACACATGGAATCCATCCTCAAACTCATTTGAAGAGGTATTAGTGTTTCATTTTTTAATTGTCCTCTTAATTTCCAATTTCAGGAGCCTCATTATCTTCTCAAGATTAAATGAGTTCCTATACTTCATTTTTCATCTTGATTCTTAAGAGTCTCTACCTCTAAGAATCTCATTCTTAGAGATGAGATACTTTAAGAATCTCAAGGTCATAAAGTAGGTATCCAATACCATACTTTATTTTCCTAATGAAGCAACACTCTCAAGTGCTAGATTCCATCATGCATGGAACCTTTTTAAGGATATACATTGTAGTCTCTACTACACATATATATACCTGGAAACTAAGGGATAATTATGCTAAAATTCATCATTGATAAGATCATGTCACACATGATCCAATTGTATCTCCCTATAACTCTATTGAGTTAAGGTGTGTTAGGAAGATTGAGATAGAAATGATATCCATATCTCTATAAGGTATTCTTTGAATTTATCTAGTAGGTACTTGCTACCTAGATTAGATCAAATTCATTTTATCTTCCTTCAAACTTTGGTTCTAAACCAAAAATAATGAAATCTTTGAACATTTCAAAGGTTTCTTAGATGAAGAGAAGAAATCTCATATCATACATAATCATCAACAGATATCACATATCCATAATGTTTACTATGATATAGATGATCTACATACATCAATATGCATGAGATCCTGAATGCCTTGGCATCTTACACCTTTCTCTAAGAAGGGTGTATTGGACATTTTACTTTAAATACAATATTCATAAGTATGTAAGTTTTGAAAGTTTAGACATTCTAAAGTTTCATCTCTTACTAGTCTATTGATCAAATCAATAAACAAATGTCCAAAGCTTGATGCTAGATCATTGTCAAATGATCTTCATCCTCATATTGCTCTTAAGTTTTAATTTCAGCATTTAGAAATGTTAATGAGCCATTCATCAATTTTCTAATTTAGTGGAGTCCACTAGATTTTAGATTACTATCTGAAATATCTCCATCATAACTCTTTATGATAGTTCTACCTCAGAATTCATGTTTATTTCCAACATTTAGAAACAAACAATGAGTGTATTCTTATATCTAGGTCATAGAGACATTCTCTAAGACTAAGGCCTCTCCCACTGAAATTAACAAGTCTATCAATCCAACAGAGATTGTTGCAACAATTGCATCAATATCCATGTGGATAACTTTAAACCTTTAAGATCAAATTTTCCAGTCTTCTAAAACATATGCAACCTATTGCAAATGTCATCAGAAGATTGAGATACAATTATTTGACTTTATCTTATTTAATAAGCAAGTCAATATCAATGATTTATGTAGATTAATCCGATGCTCCATCCAAGTCCTTCTCTAAGGATTCTAGATAGACTTGATAGTCATACTATCAACACATCAACTTATTGCAGTATTGGCATTCATCCAACTCTTCGGATGACATATGGAAGTCATAGATGTACAGTCAACTCTTTGACCATACTTCTTACTCGGGTCCAACCCATGCTTCCACTGCGCTCCCTTTATCTATAAGCAACCATTGCATAAGACTAAGGATCTCTTATGTAAGAGCATTTCAACATTTATACATGCTTCATTAAATTCATACAATATGAATATTATGAAGCTTCATGAATGACCAGAGTATAGATAGTAGAATGATGACACTCATTATCTACATCCATCTAAACTCTTAAAACATAGGTTCAGGTAGGTACTCAAACAATTTGAATACATCATCTCTTATAGAGCCACCATTCTGCATGATGCAGTGAACCATCTCATTCATGTTAAATGTCAAGAGCACATATGTATGCCAGAATATCTTCATTAATTTTATAAGGATTATTTGACAATTGCAATCATCATTGACATGTCACTTCCAAAGTACATCCGATGAGAGATCAAGACTATAGAGACATACAAACCCTAGGGTTGTAGTCCTATTATCTATTTAATTGTCATTCCTCAATATTATGAGGAAACTTGCACATTGCAACCACATACATTATGTGTCCAATTGCAAGTACAATATCTGGATCATGAGTCCAATCCATGATATTTTACTGGTTATTAATGAGTATATCATTGAGTGGGTTTTAATGAAGGATTATCTGAAATAAGAAATTTGCATAAATAAATATATATATATATATATATATTACTTTGATTTAGGATTTTTATATCAAAGTTGTCTTGTCTTGTCAACACTGAAAGTTCATTCCCTTAATCACTTTCAATGTAAGAGATATACTTACCATTATATCTCAACAAGATCTGAGATCTCCTTCCTTATCTTTGTTGCATCCCAATAATATGAGAACCTACAACTCGGATAAAAAGAAGCGGGAACACATTCCGTCTTGCAAGTCCAACTTGCATCTCCCAATTCGGTCTTTAACACCCGGGCCCACCACCCTTAAGGCAATGTTGACCCTTCATTAATTGAACCAACCGTCAACAGGAATACAACTCGCTATGCGCAATCCAATATCGCCCCAATAATATGAGGACCCGATATTGGGGTCACTACGCATACGTCCTTACTCTTTCGAGAAGCAAAGAGCCCGATCCAGATGCGCTTGCATACAGGAGCTGTCACTTCGGACAGGCGTCTCCTACATACAATCCCTGGCGACGTAACCCTTCGCCTTGACGGGAGACCATGGATGTCACTTATGTGATCCTCCATATCATATTCAAATTCTAATTAATAATTATGAATCATATTCATTATGATTAATTCTTCCAAGGGAAATAACATCTCTATTCATAGAGTGTTTTAATTTTAATTGGATTCCAATTAATCTAATCATATTAAATTAATGATCCAATTAATATCCAACAAACATTTTAATAGTTACTTGAATTATGGTATTATCTCAAATACGTATTATTTCGAATTTTAATAATTAGAAATACATCATGATTTATTAAGCATTATACCAACCCTACCCGCTGTCATGGCCAGTACCGACGAGAGTGGGACGGACCACATACGTTGCAACCCGCAACCCCAATGCTCTCCGACTAGACACCATATCCACCTCGGGAAAGGATAATGCAAAATAGATCATTTCGTACTTGAGATGATCATCGGTTCTTCAACCGAAATTATACCATATAGTAATAATCAAAACAATTTTGATTAACATTATAATGAGATTTGCTAAACAAATCCCAAGTCCTATTCAAGCAACATGTTTGTTGGAATGTTGATCATGTAGATCATGTAACCAATCTTGATCTAGATCACATCTAATCATTTGTTGGTTAGGGTAAAGTCATTTAAGGACATAATTATCATTAAATATTTCACAAATATTTATGCATAATTATTCCAGGAAATTAAACAATTTAATTTCACTAATTAATTAAATGACAATCACTAGGTTCTTGATTAGGAAAGTATTTTCAGCAGTGACCCTCACTTACTAAAAATACCATATCTCAATCAATTTAAATCCAAATTAAGCAAAGTAAATTTCTAAAGTTTGATAACTTGATTTACAACAGAACCCAAGTGATTTGCATGCATTTCAAGGCGTTTCAAATCCGGAATTAACATCTTAATTACGTCATGATCCGCAGTCCCCGAAACAGTGGATACATGTTCACTAAAATGAGCATATCTAGAGCAAACGGAATCGAAATCACGCAAACTCAAATCCTACGGTTTCCTTATTTAATAGGGAATAAAATCCAATTATTATTTTCGTGTTTAAACAATTTAAACAGTGCCGAAAATAATATCAAAACAGATATGCGAAAATGAAAGAAAACTTTTGCAAACCCTAATGTACCCAAGTCGTCCTCGGTTTATGGATCGTATCCAAAACCACCAGCCTGGCTCTGATACCACTTGAAGGATATGGTTAGATCCTCAAGCGCATCATGGAAGCGTGATCATCGTATCGAATACGACGAAGAACCACTAGTCGTACTAGTTGTTCTATGCAGCGGGAATTAAAATTTTTCATGTGACGAAACCACATGATCCAAGAACACTTCTCGGATCGTTTCGTCTAAACCACAAACAAGTATTAGGTTTACCTCTTGAAGCGTGGTTGCAATCGAGTCTCTAAACAAAGAGACCTCCTGTCTCAAGTCCGATCCGACGGAGGAGACGCTTGCGAGCGCGGGGATGAACCGCGTACTTCTCGCAATCCATGTTGATGATCCAAGCGGCGGATCTCCTGATCTCGACACACGAGATCCGACGTCTTCTTCACGAGCAAGGCACGCTGAAGTAGATGGAGTTCCACGAACAAACCATCGGGCATCATAACGACGACGCTGCGGCGATGGAGAACCTCTCTAGGGCATCCATGGTGGACGGCCATGAGAGGGAGAGAGAGAAAGAGAGAGAGAGAGAGAGATATGCTTCTCAAGCATTGTGTGTAAGGAAGAGCAATGGGGTGCCTCTCCTTTTATAGGGTTTTGGGATCCATGGATCTCAATCCATGTGTCAACACAAATCCAATGGTCCACATTAATTTGTGTTTCTTTCAATGGTCATGATTTGTTGCTAAAAACACAACAACAATTAATTTATTAAAAATCAAATATATATTAAATATAATTTGATTTATATCAAATCAATCTCCATTAGAGATAGGAAAGGAGGCAAGCCTCTTTCCATAAGGAGGGTGGACGGCCACCACATTCCTTATGGAATTGTGGCCGTCCCCTCTCCTCATTAGGAAGGGAGCTTCCTTTTTCCTATTACATGAGATTACATTATCTCATGATTCTCTCCAATATTTGCAACAACATTTGTTGCAAATTATTTCACAAAAATAAATCCAATTTATTTTGTGAACATTGCAATCATGCCATTGGAAATTTGTGAATCATATTCACAACCCAAAACAAAATGTAAATTACATTTCAATTCAATGTCCAATGTGAATCCAATTCACATTAACATTTAATTAACAAATGTAAATTACAAATAGCTCTCTCTTATATATTATAAATCACATTTATAATATATATGACTAATATGGATATTTCTATCCACATTAATCATATCCATGATAATTAAATCACATTTAATCATCTTGGATCTTTATTCTCTTGTTCTCAAATAATATGAATCACATTCACATTATTCACATCTTTGATAATCAAATCACATTTAATTATCTCAGATAACTCTCTTTATAATATGAATCAAATTCATATTACTCGTGATAATTAAATCACATTTAATTATCCATTTTCTCAATGCTCGGATACATAAATCAACAATAGAATTATCCATGAACTCCTTCAAGGATAATGCGCTTTCTCCGCAGATACTTGGAGATAAGGACAGGGCGATTGTATTGTTCCACGTATAGTGACATGGATATTGAGATCATATCTCAAATCCAGATCGCGGGCCTCCCATAGATGCTTGATTAAATCAAGACCGTAAATCTAATCTTCTTATTGCATCTGAATCATATTCAGATCAATGTCCAACACTTGGACCAAGATCAGATTACTTCTCTACTAAGAGGAGTCACTAAAATCCAGACCCGTTTCATCACTCCCTAGGAATGGAAGCGTCATGGTTATACAATCGTTTATGATCACATAACCCTCAGGTATTCCCAATACCTGTACATCCTGCATACTGGAAGACTCAAACTAAACCCGAAGTATTGAATCAACTTTATACTGTCTACTTCATGGTTTTTGTCAATAAGTTTCTCATTCGATCATTGGGAGTTGGTATCAATCATACACTTTCCAAAAGCGTATATCATACCTTGGTCTTGATCATATACTTTCCAAAAGTATATATCAAACCTACAAATTCAGTCAAGCTTCCAAAGCGAGATGACCGTGCGCACGGAATTTGATTCTTCCCAATATCTCATGAGTGAGCTCATGTCTTCCGGTTCAGTAACTGAACCTGTATGATCCCTTTGAGAGATCGTATTACTCATATGCCCTTATATGCACACCAGCGCGCCGGTGTATAGACCTTGATAAGGTCATCAACCTATTGGTCTGCCAAATGTACATACTCAGACATATAGTAACACATCTGTCTCCGGTCAGAGGATGTGTGCCTATATCATGACAACATACAATATAGGACTTTGGTTATCTCAATCTCGTTAAGTCAACTCTTTGACCTAACTAATCTGACGCCTCCGAATCTCTATTCCTATGCAGAGGACCTGCATCAAGAGGTCGGTCAGATATCAACCTTTAGAGAAAAAAAGATTGCCATATCCTTCTCAAGCTGGAGATCATCTCTTAACAATCATCTGTCGGTGCTTGATGAGTCCTCAATCTAACTCCTTAGATATTCATCCAAGCACCAGCCTCTATGATTCAATAGTTGAATCAACAGCTGTATGATCATCAAGATGTCCATGGTACATAACCCTAATTGTACTAAGGGACATATTATGCAAATTATGTATTCTTCATTTCAGATTAAGGAGTGAATTGCAATAACATTTATTGCATAATGGCTCGCCGTGGGCTCGCATTTCCAACAATGTGATCATAAACGATTGTATATCCATGACGCTTCCATTCCGAGGGAGTGATGAAACATGTCTGGATTTTAGTGACTCCTTTCAGTAGAGAAGCAATCCGATCTTAGTCCAAGTGTTGAACATTGGTATGAATGAGATTCAGATTCAATGAGAAGATTAGATTTGCGGTCTTGATTTAATCAAGCATCTGTGGGAGGTTCGTAAGATCTGGATTTGAGATAAGATCTCAATATCCAAGTCACTATACATGGAATAATACAATCGCCCTGTCCTTATCTCCAAGTATCTGCGGAGAAAGCACATTATTCTTGAAAGGGTTCAAGAATAATTCACTTGATGAAATACATATCCAAGCAAGAAGGACTTGATGATTAAATGAGATTTAATTATCAAGCATAATATGAATGAGATTCATATTGTGAGAATTATTATCCAAGATAATTAAATGGATTTAATTATCAAGGATTAGAGAATGTGGATAATACTATCCATAATATTTGTGTTTTATAAATATGATTTATAATATACATATATATTAAAGAGAGAGAATTTATGTAAATAGCATTTGTTAATTAATAATGTGGATTGGATTCACATAAATTAATTAATTGGAAATGTAATTTACAAATTAGTTTGGTTGTGAATATGATTCACACTTTTTCAATGGCATGATTGAAATATTCACAAATTAATTTGGTGGATAATTTTGTGATAATTGTTATTTCAAATTATTAAGAGATAATGTAATATATAAAAAGGAGATAAATCCACCAATTTAGAGGTGGCGTCACCCATGAAAAAGTCATGGGTGGCGCCCTTTTTTAGGAGGCAACATTATCTCCATTTTATTATCTTGATTAATCTCTTGATAAATTTATTTATATTAAATTAAATTGTGTTGATAATGTTGCAACATATATTTAATTTAAATATAAATAAATGTTGTTGGTTTTAACCAACAACAATCATAGCCATTGATTATTACATAGACCAAGCATGGCCGTTGGATCTATGTGTCCCATGGATTGAGATCCATTGGATCCTAAACTAATATAAAAGGAGGGCTAGCCTAGCCTTTCTAGGTACATCATCTAGAATTGTAGAAGACTACTACTCTCTCTATCTCATTCTCGTGTGGCATCTCTCCCTCTCAATCTCAAGTGGCCGTCCATTTTGCATATTGAGGAGGAGAGCGTCTTGCATTCGCCTTCGACGACTCGAGGATCTCCATCTTTTTTGGAGTTGCATACTCTAAAGGAAGACGATGGATTTCGCTTGAGGAAATCAGGGGATCTATCGCTTGGATCTTCATCGAGGATTGTGGGAGGAACGAGACTCATCATCGTGCCCGCAAGCGCGTTCTTCATGGATCGGACTTGAGACAAGAGGATCTCTTGTTTGGGATCTCACGATCGCAACCACGCTTCAAGAGGTATTCCATATACTTTTGATTTGATTAAACGATCCGAGAAGTGTTCTCGTGATCACGTGGTTTTATCTTTAGTTTTAAAAATTTTAATTTCCGCCGCATCTAGCAATTAGTGCGACTAGTTGCTCCGATTGCATACGATGCGATCGACACGCTTCCGTGATGCGCTTAAGGATACTCTATATCCTTCAAAATTAGCCTATGATAAAAATTCCAAATTAATATGAAAATTAGATTAAAAATAGATATGGACATTCTTCTTAATTATTCATGTAATGATAAATCCATAATATATTTTTTATATTTTTTGATGTAGAATACATGCATGAAAATATGCACTTTTTTATGGGGCATTCTGCAATTTTTCAAGCAAATGAACTATACATATCATGAAAATTTGTCAGGAGGTTAATTTTAATGAAATTATCTACTTTGGATTTTCGGGATTTTTTATGTAAAATAAATTTTCTATGAATTAAAAAATAGACTATGTCATTTATAATTTATCAATTTTAATGAATACCAAACTTAATTAATTTCTTGAAATCAAATGATCATAGATATGTCTAATTAAGATCTATCAATAAAAATTATCACTCATAAAATATTAAGTTTTCGGACCATAAAAAATTAATTACCAAAACTACAACTTAATTTATTTTAAGAAAAATATGCATGCAAATGAAGTAATTTTTGGTCATTTATTAGAATACAATTAATTATATAAAATATCAATTTTTGAGTATTTTTGGAGCTATAATTGATTTATTATGAGTTTTTAACATAAACTGGATAAAATATGATAATTTTTACCACAATAAATATTAATAGATCGATCACAATTAGAAACAATAAAGCAATCATACACAAGATAAATGATTAGTTGTTCTACGATGTAAAATTTTACAAGATAATTAATAGTGTGAAGATATGGTTCAGAATACACAGTTACAATTTAAAATTACTGAAATAAATGTGCATGTGGACCTAAGTGAAATTACTCAAACCCACACAGATATTCTTGCAATTTTTTAGGTGCACATGTGCCACATACGTGAGCTGCTCAACGAGGGTCTTAGTGCTATTCTTCAGAGCTGCAGGGGCCTTGGTGCAACTTGCCCTTGCCCCCACGTGTAGAGAACGTGAGATGGGTGCTCGGGCAAAGGGTTGGGTAGCTAAGGCACCATGTAGTTGGCCATAAAGGCTCATGTCGGGCTAAGGCTGAGTGGAGCTAGGGCTATTGCAAATGTCGTGGCACCCTTGTGGCCATTGGACCAAGGCGAGTATGCCAGATCCAATGTTCATTGTACATCATGAAGGAGGCCAAGAAAGAAGGGTGGTGGGTGCCTATGGTGGCACTCGCTTTCGGTCGAGGTAGAGAGGATCGAGGCAGCAACGATCGGTGAAGGCAATGCAATCGGTAGGCCCATATGAAGGAAGTGGTTGAGGGTGGTTGGAGCTTGGGAATTACATGAGGTGGATGAGTTGAGGGTGGCGAGTGGAGATGCTTCGTCTAAAGGCGAAGGATGGAGCGGACAAAGGTGTGATGGAGATTATCGAGGAATGAAGGTCGAGGTAGAGTGGGACCGACAAAGAGGGGAATATGAAGTGGAGAAGATGTAGAAGAAAAATAAGGATAAGTAGCAACGAAAGAATAAAAAGAAGAGGAAGATGGAGAAAAAGGAAAATATGAGTTACTTATATGTGGAAATGATTGACTGATGAAGGTGGAGCTTGAGAGATCCCCGTCATCACCTCAACTCGAGCCGACGAAGGTCTTGAAGTGGCTCAACAACTTAGCATGAAGCTGCGGTGAAGGTGTCTACCTACGGATCTCTCTAGAGGTCGTTTCTCAACGGGTGACCTTATTATCGCCAAGGTTTGACTGGAGAAGCTCCTAATAGTGGATGAGTTGGCGGGTGGCTCGAGCTAAGGAATTTTGGAAATGGTGCTTAATTTTGGGAGGAAAGGAGAGATGGGTGCAGAAACAGGGGAGGTGCAGTCATGGGAAGCGTACGAGAAAGGCTGAGCCGTGGTTGCAACGCCGCAGAACGCCGAGGGGATGAGGATGAAGGAGTTTGGTTATTTGATTGGTCGTGCTTGAGCCACATGACATTAAAGTAATAAAAGAAATACAAATAAACATAAAAATGAAATAAATTAGGTAAGAGTGGGAGGCGACACGCGGCAACTCCAGGAGATGCCATGTGTCACACCTAGAAAATCCAAATAAATATCAAAATAAAAATATAAATAAAATAGAAAATGATGTCTAATAAAAATGTGTTCTTCGTTAGAGTTGTTTGTCTCGACTAGAGCTTCAACTTTCGTGAAGGAACCAAAATAAAAAAAATCTGTACAAAACGTATTTTTGGTGGTACTCTATTGATATAAAATACTGTATTTTTGTATTTTACATTTTTTTAATATTTAAATAAATTAAAATTAAAAATAAAATAAAATATAAAATATAAAATAAATATTACACATAAACCTATTTTTTTGGCATTTTTAATAACTAAGAAAATAAAGAAATTATAAAAGAGACATATATGCATACTATATATATATACACTTAAAATGATTTATTTTCTTTGATTTTTGCTCCAATTTTATCTGTATTTATACATGAAATAAATAATTAAAAAAGAGTTATGTTTGCACAAAAATAACAAGGTTAAATCAGTTAACATGTATAATATAGAATGAGGTCCCAAAATCTAAGTTTCACATATGAACTCCAATTCTTTTGAATTTGATCTTGTTTTCTAGATAATTGAATGTTTCTTAATTCAAAAGTGAGTAGGGGTTCCTTGAAGACCATATAAGAGAGATATTCACATTTACGACTTTTTGTCTCCACACTAGGTTTTTGGTTTTATTGGGCAAATATACTAGCTAGTATTTTTTCGTACTTTTATTTTGTTAGTAATATCTATACAACAAAGTTGATTTTATTTTATTTGGCATTAGTGAAAAATAAACATTGGAAGTTATGATATTATACAAGTGATAATGTACAAGATTTTTGGGCTTCTTATTTAATGCAATTATGCATATGCTAAAATATGAATATTATATACACATGCATAGATAATAAAGATGCAATTTACATGGATAAATGCAATTGGATGTTTGGAAATAGAGCTATATTTTCATCTTTTTGAGTGATGAATCACAGATTCATCAGTCTCTATCACAGTTGCTCTGTTGCCCTATCCCTTCCTTAAATGCAATGAATCTGATGTTCTAGGGTAGGGGTGTAGTCAAGGCATGTATCTAGATTTTATATACCCTATCAACAATTTCCTCCATCTACTTGGATATTTTAGACAAGTTGTCCAGGCCAGTGACTTTGTGGAGTCTGTCTACTTTCTTATTAATCTCTTTGACCATTGTGAGTTTCTCCGCAATTATCTCCATGTCGGATCTCCGGTCGGTGGACATATTATTTACAATCTTATTTCCCCCTTCTTTTGATAGGAGTGAAAGTTTAGTTGTTAAGTATGCCCAACTAGTGGCTTGGGAGCGACTTGTGTCAGTTGATTTTTCAAACACCTTCTTGACAGTTTCCTTGTATCGACCATGTAGCTTCCTCCACAGGAAGCGTTCACCAACACTTGTAATTCTAGGTTCATACCACTTATAAGAATCTAGTCTAACGTCATATTATTAATTTCGTGATTTGGTGAATTAAATACTTAAATCTCTCCCAAGTTTCATGAAATGGTTCATTGTTAAACTAGGTGAAACTTTTGATCTTGATCCACATTTGGTCAATTCTACTCACTGGATAGAATTTCTTCAACAATAGAGTCTTGAATACATTCCATGTTGTGACCACATCCCCTAGATTTTTTAACCAATAAACAACCTTATCTATTAAGGCAAAGGGAGAGACTCAACCAATGCAGTCGGCTAACCGTAGAATCGGTCAGGTTATTGCAAACTATCTCGAAATCGTGAAAGAAAGAATAAGGTTCTTCATTATGATTTCTGTTGAAATTCAGGAGGAACACGAGGAAATGCAATTTATGTTCGAACGCAACCCTCGGGTGGTACTAGTCTCAACCAGTTGTAGTCATCGTCAATCTCTGGGAGGTACGTCTTATATCGCATCTTCCTCTTGAATCCCAACTTTATTTGGTTGTATTAAATGAGCTCTAATTAATTCATTTTGTTTCTCAGTAGCGGTCAATCAGGCAAGGATGGCTCGTAGGGGGTCATTTTTGTCATCGTCATCATTTGGATTCTTCTTGGGAGGCATCTTGTCTTCTTCACCTTCAGACAACGAGAGATCCGAATTAGATACAAGTTTAGAAGGACATGGGGCTCTACCAAAGATAAGGGCTTCCTTGGTAGGAGGAGAATTAAAGAGAGGGTTAGTCTGAGATCGACTAAACCCTGATATAGATTTATTGGTCCTGGTCTTGGGAAGAGGGTCATACAAAGACCAGGCTAATTTAAGAAGAAGGTCATCTTGAATCCTGGGAGATGTGAGATCTGAAGGGTTTTATGAATCGTCCACAATGTCTGGACTAACTTCCCTAGAAATGTCCATCTTCAATATCAAGAGGAACGAAGGGAAGAGCACGAGTGTAGAATCAAGAGATAAAATACACAGGGGGTACAAAAATACAGTCTTTGTATACTCCCAAAGTAGACATAAATCAAACTCGTAGAGTTACCAACTGGACAATTGTGATGGCACATTAGAGTTCAATCGCTTATCTTTTCAATTTTAAGGATTATTTTCAAATAAGATTTTCAACTATAACACTCAGTTGGCTTGTAGTGATAGGTGGTCAAGGTATACTTGGAAAGACCCAAAGATTCCTCACTTGAGGTAACAACGAGTAAGTCCTCCTATACAACTTTCCACACTAAATCATTGTTTAACCTGAGGACGAGTACTTGTAATGTCAAAACAATTATCTTCTAGACTCAAGTATGCACGAGATGATGGTGCCAAAGTCCCAATGAGATGGTATCATTCCATCATTGTCTCCGAATTGTAAAACCAAGAGGGGCTACGATCGCTTTTTGAAAAACCTAATACACTTATGGGGAGTTCCTACTTTGTGATAGTGTTGATAGGCATCTCTCTGATACATACCCTTGAGTAAGGTTTCTTACAGAATGATATTCCAGGCAAACATCCAGGGATTTAGCTCTAATCCTTAAGTACGACATGTCTCGCTTAGTCTGGATGGTACATGTGTCCAATGATGGATGTTGATCTCTCAAAAACAAGGTTCATTGTATTCCAAGTAATTTAATCAGCCTTGTTAGCAATCCTAAGTTTAAGTTAGGTTATCGCTTTTGATCTTAATTAGAACAAAATATCCATCTACAGATCAATCCTGATTCTTTATAATGTAGATGAGAAAACTGGGGGATGAGTTGACAAAAATCGATGCATGATGAAAATAATAATGTATGCTCAGTTAAAAGGTTTACAATGCTCCCTAATGTTCTTCTCGTGGAATGCATAACAGAATTGAAATTATTCTAAATGAATGCAACTAATAAAAATGCTCCTAAGTAGAAAATTCTATTACCATGAAGAATAGATATATGTTTCAGTTAAATTGAACTATTTGTAGTACATCTCATTAAAATGCTGTGTGTGCTACAAATTATAGACAAGCACAAGCAAATAAAATTACTTTACCTTGAGTGCAGGTCCTAATTCTACGTCAATCACACATCACACTTTGGTCGCTGAACACACAACGGGGGTCAAAATAGGCCCAAGTGTTCCCAAAATTTAGTCTTGTTACAAATATTAGGGTTCAAAGAGATCCTTGAAAATGAAAGAAATTGCAGAAAATAAAACCTGAACTACTCTCTCACACACAAAAAGAATAAACAATCTTCTTTGCGGCTCCTTGGATTTTTCTTAAAAATATTCCGAGCAATATCTGCAAAGAGAGAAAATGTGGTTAGTATATGAAGTAAGAGAGAAATGCTAGAAAAAAATAATGCAAGAAAATAATAAAAAAATAATACAAGAAAATTGACACAAAAATCAATATTACAAAATTTATTTTAAACTCGAAAATTATGTCAGACCTTGAGAACGACGCAATTTGATGAATCATTTTCTACCTCTCTTAAAATCATCAAATTGCAATATATGAAGTAGAAAAACAATCTATCGAAAAACACACTTTTGAATATGTTGAGATTTTTCACTTGGTAAGTATACCAAGATCGAATTCAGGGAACATTATATTATTTAGTTGCATGGTTTAAAATTAATCTATGTACTTAAATATTTGCAATAATAATTTCTATGCCAGAAAATGGTATATACAAGAAAGAGGTAAAACTAAATAAACAAATAAAATAAAAAAGAGGGAGGAAGAGGAAAAGATATGTGGTGATGATTTTCTTCCCAATAAAAGTGATTAATGAAATCCTTAAATTAATTCATAGATCTGACAAACTCCAAGAAATATTAATCAATCAAAGTTCTGAAGAAGTCTAAGAGATCAATCTGTAAATACGCTTGCATAAGAGATCAATTATTAAAGATAATCTCTAAAAATGTTGATGCCTGATTTCCCTATGGTTTGATTTTCAAAGAGTTCTTCAACAACTAATATCTAATAATAATAAATTAGGGAAATAAATCCAAGCCTTCCTAATATTATCCCTATGATACGATTAAATTCCTCAGAATTTGATTATCAAAAATTATAAAAAATCAAGTATGCACAGATTAATCCTCAAATAATATTTGAGTTGAATGAGCTTCTGATCTATCCACAAAATATCTAAAATGACAGAGCATAAAAAAGCTTCAAACGACATAAATTTTACATTTTTGGATAAAATATGAGAGAGTTATGATAAAAACAATTTCTAGCAACTAAATTGCAAAGAAAATAAAGTTTCATTTTTTTAGTCTTCTGGAGGTCTTAAATGAAATTGTTGGAATCCACAAGGTCTCTTGTGTAATATTTCCTAAACGGGGACATTTTTATAAATAGGAGAAATTGGGAAGGAACATCCACAAAATTGTCTCAAGTCACACGCTTGGGGCACATGATTAGTTCCTATATAATTTCTTGGAGTTACGAGGGTGTCGGCGCAAAAGATCCCCACCATGCGTGTGTGTCATATGGGGGAACTACGGTTCTATTGATGCTTCAGGCTCCATGCCTACACATGGTCCCTTCCTGTTGCCTGGAGTCCACTTGAGGCTAGGAGGCTTGGGTGGGTGGATTAAATTGCTCAAATGAAGAGGAGAGGGCTAATCAACAATAATTGTAGAGTGCCCTTTCCTCCTCATCATTCTTCTTTTTCGGTCAGGTGCTCTAGGTGAGCTCGAAGATGACCAGTGGATCACAAAGCTTCTGAGGTCAATGATCTTAGGGTGGTGAAGAGACGAAGCCCAAAGGAGCTCTAATGGTGCTAAGAGTGGAGGCTCTTTCTCTCCTTCTGATGTGGGAGTTGGGGGAGAAATAAGGTGGAGTTCCAACTTTACTACTATCGAGGAAAAGCTTGTCCTTCAATCAAAACTCCTGCAGTACGAAGGAAGACGGAGATCTCATGGAGAAGCTCTGGTGTTATCATCTGTAGGCTATGGTTAGTTGCACTAGAAGGTTCTTCCAAGGTGTGAACTTGTAGTTGTTAATGCTAAATGAAGAAGAAGACAGAGGGGGATGGAAGCTCTTGCAGTGAGAGTGAGGTATCTGGAACTGATGCTCCAGCCTTAGCGAGGCCAGAGGTGGATGAGATCTGAGAGGTAGAAGGAGAATCAGAAAGTAGGAGTGGTGATGTGAAAGTGACAGAGATGTGATGGTTTCCTTTCGATATGAAATGAAGGTGAGCGAAGATAAAGAAGTTTAAGGTGCGAGATGTTGATATTAGGAGTGTATGAACAAAGGCTAGTTGAGCATAAGGTGATGCTTGGTATAAAGAGGAGAAGAACCTCCTTCCTGCTCTTTGCTCTAAAGCTCCGGTGAGGAGGTGCGCATGCTCTGCAACGGTCGAGGAGGAGGTTACCACATGGAATTGGAAGCTCTTTAGATCACGACAACACTGGAGGGAGTCTTCACTCGATGTTGAACGATGGAGTTGTCACCTCCGATAGCAGCAGAGCTCGACCCTCTCATAAAGAAAGTATAAAAATGACCGATGATCAGTGATGGAGGCAGTGGGTGATAATTTATAGGGGAGGGTAGAGTCCATCAGAGGCTTGATGAGATGAAGGTGGAGTAAAGGCATCGTCATCGTGGATGTTGTAATGGAGGAGCATGTTACATGCAGGTGTAGTGATGAGGGGGATCCGAGAAGGAGGACATGTAACAGTCAGAAGTGGAGGATGTGCAGGTGTCGGGAGGTAGAGGGTGAACAATAGTTGCCTTTAGATCAACTGAGATCCAACAACTAACGATGGTAGAGGGAGGTTCACGAGTGAAATGGGATCAGGCATGTTCTGATCATAGTCATTGGATCTAAATCTATCCAATGGCGTATGGCGTAGGTGCTAGGGGAAAAAAGCCCTTGACTAGGTCAATGTGTGTGGTTGATTGAGCATGAGGTGGTCTAATGAGCGGCTGCCATGTAGGCATTAAGTTTTGACCAAATTGTTAACCATGAAATAAAAGATAAGAAAATATAAAATAAAATAGGGCTCTAATGAAAAAGAGGACGACAACATGAAAGTTGTTGGCTCACTATTCTGACTCAATTAGGCACATCTCGCTAAATGAAAAAGGCCCCAGATCTGAACTGATTAACATAGATGGATAGGTATATACAGGCAGTTGTTAAAGTCAAGGGTTCTCATTGGTTCTGTGCAATTCTTTTGGCCACAACAAACCAAAGAATGTCCTTCTGATGGACTTGGAGATCTGTAGATGGGCTGACACAGCGCTGCGAGGACTAGACACTCGACTCCAATGCGATCTAAAACTTTCATGAAGGGCCAAAAAGCAAATAAAGGCATTTATATGAAATACATTTTTGTATATGTATTAGTTTGATAATTAACCCCTATATTTTATATTTTGTATTTTTTGTATTTTAAATTAGATTATAATTAGTGGATTAATGAATATGTATAACTAAAAGATTGAACTAATTTTTATATTTTGTACAAGTTGGGAAAAGATGAAGTAAAAATGTTAAAGATAAAATATGTACAATATGCAAGGTCTGATTTCTTTGAATTTATGATTTTTATTAGTTTTGTTTCTTAATGATAAGTAAGTAAATAAATTAAAGAATATAAATGAGAATAAATTAAGTCAAAATAATTAATTTTTGTACATAAAATAATAAGTACTAGTTAGATAAATATTAGGGTTTATTTATACACAAATTTTAACCCTAATTTCTTGCACAATTAATAAAGTTAATTAAGTCAATTTAGAGAGTTTATTTGACGATTTATTAAGGATATTGGTAAGATGTTCATATAAATTAAATGATCGTGGTTTCATCAATACTATTTAAGGTATCTTTTATCATTGCGTTGTTGAGTTCAAACCATAATAACATAATCTATGCATTCATAACATCATGCATTGGAGAAACCGACTCAAACAAGCAAATCTTAACCGCCAACTTCAACATTTTCCCAGATTTCTCGCTAAAAGAGGAATACCCATGAACTACTACATCGAGACCAAATGGTACTACAACAAGTACACCATTATGACAAAGTACAAATGTTAGATGGAGTATGCTACACTATGATAATACTATAGTCAGGAACAACCTTAATCTTATATACCATGTCCTAGGTGCCATGGGTGGATTATGGATTTATAAAAATATGGATCAACATGGGTGGCAAGAGCTGATGAATCATAAAAAGTTCAAAAATAGAAAGTTTCCACTAAAAATATGTTGTAAATAACATTTAAAGCACTCGCAACCTTTTGAGTGTCCTCTTGGGTAACGAAAAGAATATAATGTTGACCCTTTATAATGCTATATCTATTCAACCAAATAAGGACAATGTGAGCATGAAATAATAGCTTTGTATCATAAATGCTACAAATTTAGATGTGAATGTGTACTATTATTGACAAAAGGTGCACCCAGGTGTACTCCTAGAAAAACATGTAGACATTCCAAACTTTTTTATGGACGGTTGATTCCACAACTAAAAATTGCTTAATTGTATTTTATTATGCCTACGACATATGGATGATCATCTGCCCAATAAGAGGAGAGAAAATAAGGGAAAATCCCACTCGTTTCCTATTTAACCTTTCATGCTCATACTATTTTGAGTCTGACAATTATAGAGTTGATGAAATAAGATGGAACATGGTCTAAAACTAGACATTAGAATTGAGTCTCTAACTAAGCCTCGTTTATACTTGGACCTTAGGTGAAACACCGACTGTACTTGAAATACTACAATAAACCCATAAAGTCATGCCCTTAATTTATACCATAAATAGAGAGTTGAAAACCCAGAGAGATTGAGTTCCTCTTGAGTAGATGTTTGTTGGCACTCGGCTTTGGCATGTTACTAAAATGAGAGGCATGATCAGCAAGTCTCACTTACACTACCATGAATTCGACCAAAACTTTCTTTTTCACTTATTCTGCAGATAAGTATTTTCCAAGCAACTACTAAAGATTAGGTATTGGGAGTTGATGAGTGTCTTTCATTTACCTTTATTTAAATTTTATCCTTACTTCTTGACAAAAAAACATATTAAGATAGCATAAAAGATGAAGCAACAAAATCAATATGCAACAAAAATGCACTACTTGTATACTGTTTACTTACTTTACTGAAATTTTATCCTTACTTCTTGACAAAAAACACATTAAGATAGCATAAAATGATAAAGCAACAAAATCAATATGCAATAAAAATGCACTGCTTGTATACTATCTACTTACAAATAAGCCAATAGATAAAAGCCAATAAATCAAATTAAAATCCCTAAAAAATAGTGAATTGTATACATTGTCACACATACATAAACATAAACTTTTATGATTTTAAAAAAAGTTCATGTTAGCTCAACATATGTGAAATCAACTCCATTGTGTACTTAATACTAACTTTAATAACTGAAAATTCCTAAAAAATAGTAAGATGTCAATATTATAAATATACACAAACTCTATTTTGAGAAGACTGAAAATTGAAAGTTGCTTTCTCCTATATACGGTCTTTTATGAAACTCTACCAACTCTTTATATTAATGCACATTTCATTGTTTATAAAAAAATCAAATCCAAAGGAATCAAATTTAAAATGCGAAACTTGGATTTTATGGCCCAATTGAGTATTTTATAATCGTTCTATATTAACACTATCATTTCATGTAGATATTTTACTCTTTTACATTTATTTTAAACAAATTAAAATGAAATTAAATCCAAAAAGTTTGAATAGATAAGGAAAGATAAAATCTTACCATGTATATATTAACATGGATATCTAAATATATATGTCTTGTTTTTATTATTTATTATTATTTTAAATATCAAAATCCAAAAATAGATTAATATGTAAATATTTTATTAGTATTTTAACTTCTCCCATATCGCTTATTGTTGACCGAAATATCCCTCAAAAAATTCGGGTAGGGTATAAAAATACGTGTCATTGTGACCCGAATCTCAGAGATCAATCAATCAACAAAAATAGACCACCAAATCAGTAATCAATCAATTAAGCCGAATAGCGGTCTCGCTATTTATTTAACCCGGTATAGCGACCAGGGTCAACCACAAGGAGCTGGATTGGCTCAAAGAGCCTATGAAGTAGTCTAAAAATCAAAGAAAATAAGAAAATATTTTGTTGTGGATTTTAGGGTTTTAATTTTTTTATATTTTTTATTATGAAGAAAAATGAGAAGAGGGCACAAAGAGGTACACTCAAAAAAAATTAAACACCACAAAATAACTCCAAAAATTGCAATAAAAATATTTTTGTGTTTTATGTGTTTTTAAGTATTTTTGTTATTTTTCTCAGAATTTTATGAATTCTAGTTAATTTTCTAAAAATGAAAAAAAAAGCATAAACAGGAGGGTACTGTGCAGCCAGATTTGAAAGGCTATTTAAAAATAGATAAATACGCTGTAAAAATCTGGAGGCAATTTTATATGAAACGACACATAATATCTAAGCTACAGGAAAAGAAATTACATTTTTTGTTTTTTTTTTAATTTTTAATGATTTTGATAAGGTTTTTAAGGTTTTTCAATGTTTAGGTGTTTTATATCCAAATTAAGTGATATTTGGATTGAAGCAAGAAAACACTAAAACAAATAGTAGATAATTGTTTCAGATTTTTAGGGGTTTTTTAATATTTTTAGTTGAATTTATATTTCAAACAGTTGCAAAAATGAAGGTTTTTGAATTTTAAAAATAGAAATTAGCAACAAAAATGCCCTAAAAAATTAGTGAAATTTTTACACTGTGGCAGAGGCCACGTATCCTAATTTCATAATTTTTGGAGTTGATTTGATATTTTATTCAACTAATGGAAGAGGCACAAGACAAAGGTACCTAAGTGCAAAGAAACAAAGTTCTGGGGACTCAAATGAAACATGTGAAGAAAGTACAGGGGTGTACTATAAATTTCACAATAAAATCAACACATGTTCCAATTCTAGTACGCACAAGGGTATATATGCAATATCTAAAACTAAAAGTTTAATTCATCACATTCATAAAACCCAGCCCAATACATGCAATTATCCCAAAACATCACGTCTCAAAGCGCGTGCTTCACAACAGGGGGGACTAAAATGCAAATATTAAAACTACTAGGTCCAAAGTGCAATTATTCCAAAATTAAAACAACTACGACACGTATTTACTGGACTAAACTATAAATGCTAAAGGAGGAGGGGAGTAAGTGATATTTATCCCTTTATTATGATCCAATGACTGGTAGGGGGACTTCTTCAGATCGAACGATGGAGAAGCACTGACACGCCTTCAGCGATAGCGTCCTGGATCTGATCCTCAGATGGATCTGTCACTCACGAGCCTCGCACGAATGGATGGACGAGATCTAATCTGGAGTGAGGGGCTCGATCGAACGATAGAGGAGGATCCTCGAAGAACAAGTCGCCGGCGAACTTCGCACGATCGTTGCTCGTGGTGAGGATGTCCTCCGATGCTTCTAAGATGGGCGAATCGGAGCTCTCAGTCGTCCGCTGCTGGTGAAGGCCTCCGACGAGGCTGGGAGCGACCGGGGTGCTCGGGCGACGTCGGAGACCTAAGACTCCTGTTCCTGGGTACTTGAACCTCCAGATGAGGCTCTTAAGCCTTGATACCTGCACAAGAAGCAAGAAAGGTTGAGGGCAAACTACCTCGGTCCGTTAGCGGGCATGGTCCTCCGGCGAGCGGCGATGGAGGAGAACCTAAGTCCAGGTTCCGGGGCGAACCAGGATGATCGGAGGGGTGAAGAAGGTGCAGAGGAGTCTCGTGAAGGTGAATGGATGGTCGGGAGGCGAAATGGGTGGTCGGATGATCGAGAATCGGCCGGCGAAGGCCGACGGCGCGAAACCTAAAGATTGGAATTGAAGCAACTCTACGGGAAAAAGGGACTACCTGGTGGTTGGGATCGTCTGTGGGGGAGGTCAGCTACCTCATGGGGTCTTCTCCTCGATGGAGCGACGCCTCTAGAGGCTCGGACTTCGCCGGTGACGGAGCTCGGTGATGATGGTCGCCAAACCTAAGGCTTCACCTCCAAACACTCACTGCAACACGCTGGCTCACTCACTGTCACTCGAGGAGGAAGGTGGAGGTCACTGAGGTCGAAGACGGGGGCCAAAGGTGCGGAGGAAGGTGGCTGGAGCTAAGGCTTTATGCTGGTACAAGTCCAATAAGAAGAGAGTGGAATGCGTGGATCGATGCATGGAGCCCTAACGAGAGGATCGATCATGAATCTCGGATGTTAGCTTGACAATCAAAGCCCGGGTTTTGGTTGAATGGAGGTCGGATCATGACGTGAAAAATCGGCAAAGTCGGGTCGACGCCAAGATCCGCGGAGATGTGGTCCTGGGGGGGGGGTTGATCGGGGGTCAACATCCCCCGTGGACCAATGAGAATCCACCATTTCAAAATTATTTGTAAATTCAATAAAAAATAGTAAATGATTTTATTTCGAAATATTTACAACATGAAAAATGTTTATTATTTTTCAAATTATTTTTTAGTGATTTTTTTGAAAAATAAATATATGTATATACATAATGTATTATTATATATTTTTATTTTTATTAATTTATTTTTGTATAATTATCCCTATTTTATATTTTATTTATTTACAACATAAAATATTTGGCATATAAAATAGTTTTTATTTGATTTGTATTATTTATTTACAAGGATAAAATAAATAGGTATGAGTACATATATACATGGTATATACAAGGGTGAGAGAGAGAATTTATTTCCATTTTTATTTACATATATACATGAGTACATATAAATATATAAACATTGTTAGGAACAAATAAATATTTTTATTTTATGAAAATAAAATATATACATGAAAGGGGGAATATTTGTATAGTGATGAATGGCCCTATCTCTCTCTACATGTTTTATTTTGCGGTCAGGCCATGATTGGCCCTCCCTTGGGTTCGGGTCTCTTAATATTTATTCTAAATATTTCCCTTTTTTCTTCATTTCTTTATTCGTTTATTTTTGCACAAAACCATGCTAATTACTGTTATTTACACCAAGCATGCAGTTTGATAATTTATTGTATTTACAAATATTTACATGTTGTTTTGTAAAGAATTTTAGCTAAAATAAAGGAATAAAGAGTGATGAATGGGTATTCATCACCCCCTATACTTTACTTTTGCTAGTCCCTTAGCAAACACTTATTTGAAAAAGAAGTGCAAAAGAGAAAGAAAAAGAAAAGGAAGTGAAATCAAGGTTGATTATTAAACTTTCCTTCATTAAATTGAGATATGGAGCTAAGTCAGACCTTTGGATTATTAATTTGTCGGAACCTTATTTGGACTTAAGCTTAAAACATAACAGCCTCTAAGTTC
The DNA here is from genome assembly GCA_037367405.1 of Ottelia alismoides. Classification (NCBI taxonomy): domain Eukaryota; kingdom Viridiplantae; phylum Streptophyta; class Magnoliopsida; order Alismatales; family Hydrocharitaceae; genus Ottelia; species Ottelia alismoides. The sequence goes on from JAZKJV010002540.1 coordinate 692,306, forward strand.
CACCAATCTGGTCAAGACTCCTTAATAAACCACATCAAAACAAGTCTACTTACACAAACTCTAAAGACTATGAATCTTTCCTTATACTGTGTAAGTGTTATATAGCTCCCCACCTCAGAAATGGCAAAGAAACACCCTCCCTCAACAAGGCAACTCTAATGCATCGGTCTAGAAACGCTTTCCTCGAGGAGCGGGGTATTCCCTTCGAAGTTCAAGTACAACCGGCTCAAGAAGAGGGGAAAGAAGAGAATGGACCATGACCAGTGTAGCCACGTATCCCTGTGAGCCCAACCAGTGTAGCTGAGTCTTCCGCTGCAAGCTTCATGAGATGGTCATGTGTAACATCATCTTTGCATTATTTGGCTATATACACTCCGGTGGGATTATCATTTTCTCTTAGACCCACCACTTTTTTTGAGTTTTTCTTTTTGCACATTTTTTTTCGATGTGCATATGTACAACATATCTATATGGTGCATCATATATACATAAGGAGTTTTTTCCTCTTGAGCCGGTAGACTATCCCTCTTTTGAAGCTTTATTGCAACCCACAACTCCTGTCTTTAGACTTCATCACCACCAGACCAAGTTGAGACGCACTTCCTTCACTATAAGAATAAGAGAGGTTCCGCCTAGAATTACTACCCTCATATGCTACCCCAAGCCAAAGGAAACTGCCTCCTCACCACCTCATCCGTGGAGAGCTAGGTGTAAAGTATCAGTGCAAGTAAAGCCATTATCTCTGAGAGTCATGTGTGTGTTGTTAAGTGCTCTACTTAGGCTCATCAAGATGACATATGCTCATAGCCTAGTGGACTCAAAGAATTAAGTCCTAATGGACATGAAAAGTTTTAATCCTAAGCCCTATAAGGTTCCTCTTAGAATTAGATGGATTAAGGTCTTAACCAAGCTCCATTTTCAATTTAATTCTAGGACAATTTAAATGTCAACTATGATTTGGAAAAACTGTACAAATATATACAAATATGCAATTTTTTTATAATTTTTTACAAATTTGCAAATTTTTTGAAAAATATTTGAAAAATGGATGTATGCATGAATGCGAAGTTTTGCAAAATATTTACAAGCATTTACACAAGATTTTTGCAAACTTTTATTTTTCAAATATTTTACAAAAATTTTGTACTATATACATAATTTTGATATCAAGATATTTACAAACTATTTACACAAATCATTTTTACAATCAATTGCACAAAAATAATTTTTATAAATAGCTATATATGTACTAGAAGAATTTTATGTACAAGAATTTTTTTAAAAAAATTTATGGATTTTTAGTCATTTTATTTATTAACACACTCACACAAAGTACGAGCTATGGCTAAAGTATATATGAAATATATACGACACCCCCCTATACTTAGCTCGAACGATGTCCTCAGAGTGAATCAAGAGCGATGAAGAAGACATAACTCGTGCTTACTATAGGGAAGTGAAAAGGAATGGTATATACAAAGACGAATAAAAGAATAGAATGAAGAGGACTCGGTGTTTCCCCCTATACTTAGGATCAAATAATCCTAAGTATAGTAAGCTGTAGATGAAGGGAAATACGAGTGGAAGGATGTGCAGGGTCTAACCCTCCTATACTTAGGGTAAAATATCCCTAAGTATAGGCAGCAAAACAGAGGTAGAAAGAATCAATAGAATACCCGAGAGTCTGACACCCTCCTATACTTAGGGTAAAGTACACCCTAAGTATAGCAGAATCATAAGATGAAGAAGGGGTGTGGGGCTAAAGAATGGAGTGATATGGACACTGGATCTATACATGTCAGAGAAACAATCATAATCAGGCGTGAGATGCAATAGATGTGAGTCAAGAGACCACATGTCACGAAAAATGAATCGGGGCAACGTCAACGACTCGTGGCTCGTGATCTAGATATCGCTTGAGTCGCTGACCGTTAACACGAAAGGTGGCATCAGAAGACAACTCAGATATATCGATACTCCCATTGTCATGCACCTTTTGGACCAGATAGGGTCCCTTCCATTCGCTCTGTAGCTTCCCTAGAAATAAACGAAGCCTAGCATCAAACAACCATACTCTCTGTCCTTGCTCAAACTGCTTGTGACTGATATGAGAATCATGCCACTACTTCACTCTCTCCTTATACTGTAGGATGTTCAAAAAGGCTTTATCACGAAGCTCCTCCAGAGCAGCTAACTCTGTCTGTTGGACATGTGAGGCGAGCCATTATGCAATAAATGTTATTGCGAATATCATCCCCTGATCTGAAATGAAGAATAAATAATTTGCATAATAGGTGTCTCTATACAATTAGGGTTATGTACCATGGCCATCTTAATGATCATACAGCTGTTGATTAAATAATTGAATCATATAGGCTGGTGCTTGGATGAATATTTAAAGGGTTAGATTGAGGACTCATCAAGCACCGTCAAATGATTGTTAAGAGATGATCTCCAGCCTGAGTAGGAGATGACAATCCTTTCCCATATAGGCTGATATCTGACTGACCTCTTGATGCAGGTCTTCTGCATGGGAATAGTGATTCGGAGGTGTCAGATTGGTTAGGTCAATGGGTTGACTTAACGAGATCGAGATAACCTAAGTCCTATGTTGAATGCTGTCACAGCATAGGCACACATCCTCTGACCGGAGACAGATGTATTACTATATGTCTGAGTATTTACATTTGGCAGACCGATAGGTTCATGGCCTAACCAAGGTCTATACACCGGCGAGCTGGTGTGCATATAAGGGCATATGAGTAATACGATCTCTCAAAGGGATCATACAGGTTCACTACTGAGCCGGTAGACATGAGCTCACTCGTAAGATATTGGGAAGAATCAAATTCCGTGCATGGATTCTCACTTTGGAAGCTTGAATGAATTTGTAGGTTTGATATATACTTTCAGAAAGTATATGATCAAGACCTAAGTATGATATATGCTTTCGGAAAGTATATGATCGATACCAAATCCCAATGTCAAATGAGAAACTTATTGATAAAACCCTGAAGAAGACAGTATAAAATTGATCTTGATCTTCGGGTTGATCATAGGTCTTCCAGTATGCAGGATGTACAGGTATTGGGAATACCTGAGGGTGATGTGATCATAAACGATTGTATATCCATGACGCTTCCATTCCGAGGGAGTGATGAAACAAGTCTGGATTTTAGTAAATCCTTTCATTAGAGAAGCAATCTGATCTTAGTCCAAGTTTTGGACATTGGTCTGAATAAGATTCATATGCAATGAGAAGATTAGATTTGCGGTCTTGATTTAATCAAGCATCTATGGGAGGTTCGTAAGATCTGGATTTGAGATGAGATCTCAACATCCAAGTCACTATACGTGGAACAATACAATCGCCTTGTCCTTATCTCCAAGTATCTGCGGAGAAAGCACATTATTCTTGAAGGAGTTCAAGAATAATTCATTTGATGAATTCTGTATCAAAGCATCGAGAAAATGGATAATTAAATATGATTTAACTATCATGAATAATATGAATTTGATTCATATTATAAGAAGAGATATCTAAGATAATTAAATGTGATTTAATTATCCAAGATATGAATAACGTGAATGTGATTCATGTTATTTGGGCACATGAGAAAAGAGATCCTAGATGATTAAATGTGATTTAATTATCATTGATATGAATAATGTGGATAGCACTATCCATATTAATCATATATATTATAAATATGATTTATAATATATTAGAGAGAGAAAAACTATGTAAATAGTATTTGTTAATTATTAATGTGAATTGGATTCACATTAAGTAATTAATTGGACATGTATACAAATTAGTTTGGGTTGTGAATGTGATTCACATATTTATCAATGGCATGATTGAAATATTCACAAATTAATTTGGAATTAATTTGGTGGATATTTTTAATAATATATTTAGAAATAATAATATAATATAAAAAGGAGATAAATAACCTCCAAATGAGGTGGCGTCATCAATGACATAGTCAAAGGTGACGCCCCCTCAATTTTAGGAGGAAATTGGTTATCTCCCCTTTATTATATTATTATCTCTTGATAATTAATTTATGTTAAATTAAATTGTGTTGATAATGTTGCAGCATATATTTAATTTAAATATAAATTAATGCTGTTGGTTTTTAGCCAACAACAATCTTGGCCATTGATTAATACATAGATCACCATGGCCGTTGGATCTATGTGTCCCATGGATTGAGATCCATTGGATCCTAAACTAATATAAAAGGAAGGCTAACCTAGCCTTTCAATGTACATGATTAAGAGTTGTAGAAGCCTACTCTCTCTCTCTCTCTCTCATTCTTGCCCTCTCTCTTTCTCTTATCCATAAAGTGGCCGTCCACTATAAGTTGAGAAGGAGAGACTCTCGCCTTCACCTTCGACGACTCGAGGATCTCCTTCTTCTTTGGAGTTGCTTACTCTAAAGGAAAACAACAGATTTCGTTTGACGAAATCAGGGGATTCTTTCTTGGATCTTCATAGAGGATTGCGGGAGGATCGCGACTCATCATCGTGCCTGCAAGTGCGTTCTTCGTGGATCGGACTTAAGATAGGAGGATCTCTTGTTTGGGATCTCACGATTACAACCACGCTCCAAGAGGTATTCCTTGTACTTTGTGGTTTGATGAAATGATCCGAGAAGTGTTCTCGTGATCATGTGGTTTCATCTTTTGATTTAAAATTTTTTAATTTCCACTGCTTCTAGTAACTAGTGCGACTAGTTGCTCCGATTGCATACGAGGCGATCGACACGCTTCCGTGATGCACTTAAGAATTCTCAATATCCTTCAAGTGGTATCAGAACCATAGGTCGAATAAGGTTTTGGATATGATCCATAGACCTAGGATGACTTGGGTTTGAAAAGGGTCGCGAAATTTTTGTCGCATTTCAATTTTCGCACCTCTATCTAATTGAAATTTTCTGTACTGTTTAAATTGTTTAAACACAAAATTTGCAATTGGATTTTATTTCCCATTAATTAAGGAAACCATAGGATCTGAGTTTATGAATTTTGAATTTCATTTGCTCAAGATATGGCCTTTTGAATATGCATATATTCACTGTTGCGGGAACTGCGGATCTAATCGTGATTAATGAGTTAATTACGGTTTTGATATGCCTCGAAATACGTGAATTATCACTTGGGTTCTTTAATAAATCAAATTGGCATTCTCAGGAAACTGATTATGCAATTTTTGGATTTAAATTGATCAAGATAAGTTAGTTTTGGTGATTGGGGGTCACTGCTGGAAATTGACATCTTTTGATCATGAACCTTGTGATAAGTCATTCAAATATGATGATGAAAATTAATTATTAATTTTCTGAAATAATTAGTGATAACTATTTGTGAAATATTTATAGAGATAATTATTTCATTGAATGACATTTGCCTAAACCGTAATGATAGGATAATTGATCTTGATCATTGGTTGATAAGAAATCGTCAACAAACTCTTTTTTCATGAAGAACCTTAATTTATCCTACAATAGTTGTAGGACAACTTTTACATGAAAAACCCTCTTGCTTGAATAGGATTGGGGATTTGTTTAGCAAATCTCCTTATAATATAATCAAAATTGTTTTGATGTATATTATATGGTATAATTTCGGTTGAAAAAACCGATGAGCATCTCAAAGTACATGATGATATATCTGGCATTATCCTTTCCTGAGGTGGATATGGTGCCTAGTCGGAGAGCATTGGGGTCGCGGGTTGCAACGTATGTGGTCCGTCCCACTCTCGTCGGTACTAGCCATGAGAGCGGGTAGGGATTGGATAATCCGGAGAAAGTCAAAGTGTATTATTCTAATTATTAAATTTCGAATAATACATACTTTGAGATTATACATACTATTTAAGTAATAATCAAGTTTGTTGATTGATGATTGGATTAATAATTAATTTAATGTGATTAAATTATTTATATCCAATTAGCACTCTATTATGAATAGATGTGTATTTCCCTTAGAAGAATTAATTATGTGAATATGATTCACGATAATTAATTATATAATTTGAATATGAGATGGAGGATCACATAAGTGACATTCATGGTCTCCCGTCAAGACAAAGAATTCCGTCGCTAGTTGTTGTATATAGGAGACGCCTGTCCGAAGTGACAGATCCTATATTTGATTTAATTGGATCAGGTTCTTTGCTTCTCGAAAGAGTAAAGCCGTATACGTAGTGACCCCAATATCGGGTCCTCATATTATTGGGGCGACATTGGATTGCATATAGAGAGTATTAAGCTTGTTGACGGTTGGTTCAATTAATGATGGGTCAACTTCATCTTAAGGATGGTGGGCCCGGGTGTAAAGACCGAATTAGGAAATGCAAGATGGACTTGCAAGGCGGAATGTGTTCCCGCTTCTTATTATCGGAGTCGCAGGTTCTCATATTATTGGGATGCGACAAAGATAGGAAAGGAGATCCCAGATCTTGCTAGAGATATGATGGTAATAATATCTCTTACATTGAAAGTGATTAAGGGAATGAACTTTCATTGTTGACAAGGCAAGACAACTTTGATATAAAATTCCTAAATCAAAGTAAAATATGTATATATAATATATATACACTTATGCAAATTTCTTATTTCATATTATCTTTCATTAAACCCACTCCATTTTATACTCAATGATAACCAGTAAAATATCATGGATTGGACTCATGATCCAGATATTGTACTTGCAATTGAGCACATAATGTATGTGGTTACATTGTGCAAGATTCCTCAACATAATGAGGTATGACAATTAAATAAGACAATAAGACATCACCTTAGGGTTTGTATGTCTCTATCGTCTTGATCTTTCATCGAGTGTACTTTGGAAGTAACATGTCGATGGTGATCGTAATTGTCGAATAATACTTATTAAATAAAAGAAGATATTTTGGCATACATATGTGCTCTAGACATTTAATCATGAATGACATGGTTCTCTGCATTATGCAGAATGGTGGCTCGAAAGAGATGATGTATTCAAAATGTTTGAATACCTACTTGAACCTAAGTCTCTAAGAGTTAAGATGTATGTAGAAATGATGAATGTCATCATTCTACTATCTATTCTTAAGTCATTCATGAAGCTTCATGATATTCATATTGTATGAATTTAATGAAGCATGTATAAATGTTGAAATGCTCTTACATCGAATTCTTTTGAATTTAACATAAGAGATTCTTAGTCTTAAGCAATGGTTGTTTATAAATAAAGAGAGCACGGTGGAAGCATGGGTTGGACCCATGTGAGAAGGAAAATCAAAGAGTTGATTGTACTTCTGTGACTTCCATATGACATCCAAAGAGTTGGATGAATGCCAATACTGCAATAAGTTGATGTGTTGATAGTATGACTATCAAATCTATCTAAAATCCTTAATGAAGGACTCAGATAGAGCATCAGAATAATCTACAAATAATCATTGATTCTGACTTTCTTATTTCATAAGATAAAGTCTGACAATTGTATCCCAATCTTCTAATGACATTTGCAATTGGTTGCCGATATATATATATATATATATATATATATTAGAAGATTAGAAATTTGATCTTAAGGTTTAGTAGTCATTTACATGGATATTGTTGTAATTGTTGCAACAATCTATGTTGGATAGATAGACTTCATATTCTCAGTGGGAGAGCCCTTAGTCTTGGAGAATGTCTCTGTGACCTAGATAGTAGAGTACACTCATTGTATGTTTCTAAATTATGGAAATAAACAGAATTCTGAGATAGAACTATCATAAAGAGTTATGATGGAAATATTTCTGATATTAATCTAACATCTAGTGGACTCCACAAAATTAGAAAATAATGAATGGCTCATTAAGATTTCTAATACTGAAAATCAAACCTTATAAGATCAATAGGAGGATAAAGATCATTTGACAATGATCTGGCATCAAGCCTTGGACATTTGCTGTTGATTTGATCAATAGACAAGTAAGATATGAAACTTTAGAATGTCTAAAATTTCAAATCTTACATATTTGTGAATATTGTATTCAAAGTAAAATGTCCAATACACCCTTCTCTGGGAATGGTGTTAGATGTCGAGGTATTCAAGATCTCATACATATTGATGTATGTAGATCATCTATATCATATTAAACATTATGGATATGTGATATCTATTGATGATTATGTATGATATGAGATTTCTTATCTTCACCTGAGAAACCTTTGAAATGTTCAAAGATTTCACAATTTTTGGTTTAGAACCAAAGTTTGAAGAAAGATGAAATGAATTTGATCTAACCTAGGTAGCAAGTACCTATTAGATAAATTCAAAGAATACCTTATGAAGATATGAATGTCATTTCTATCTCAATCATCATAACACACCTAAACTCAATGGAGTTGTAGGGAGATACAATTGGATCATGTGTAACATGATCAATGATGCATTTTAGCATAATTACCTCTTAGTTTCCAGGTATATATGTAGTAGAGACTACACTATATATCTTTAATAAGATTCCATGCAAGTAAGCTGGAATTAAGCACTAGAGAGTGCTACTTCATTAGGAAAAATAAAGGATTGTATTGGATACCTACTTTATGACCTTGAGATTCTTAAAAGATCTCATCTATGAGAATGTGATTCTTGGAGGATTGAGACTCTTGAGAATCGAGATGAAAATGAAGTGAAGGAACTCATTTAATCTTGAGAAGATAATGAGGCTACTGAAATCGGGAACTAAAAGGGTAATTAAAGATGAAACATTAATACCTCTTCAAATGAGTTTGAGGATGTATTCCTTGTGTCAGTTAAGTCTGATAATGATCTGACTTCATGTGATGAAGCTCCTGAGGATCATGACATGGAAAGATGGATATTAGCAATAAGTAGACTTCATATACAGATGTTGTATATGGACCCTCGAGGATCCACTTATATGGGTAAGACCCATAAAGGTGTCAATGGATCTTCAAGAGAAAGGCAACTTGATGAGAAGATAGAGACCTTCAAAGCTCGGTTCGTAGCCAAGATCTGCACACCGGAAGAGAAGACATAGCTTGCAATGAGACTTGCTCTTCGGTAACCATGCTTAAAATCATCAGAATATTGCTAACCTTAGCTACACAACTTGACTATTGCATCTTCAAGATGTATGTTAAGATTGCATTCCTCTAAGAATACTTCTCTGAGGATATTCACATGAAGTAACACTAGGGCTTCATGGTTGAGGAAAGCAAGGTATGCAAGCTAAAGAAACTCCATCTATGGACTCAAATAAGCTTCTTGTAGTTGGAACGTCAGATTTGATGAAATCATAAGTGTTATGATTTCAGATAGAATCTTGATGTACCATGTGAAGCTTAGTGGGAGTGTCATTGTGTTCATCATGCTAAATGTAGATAATATCATAATCATTTTGAATGATATAAGGATGATAATTAGTGTTTTATAGACCAGCTATTCCATACCTTGAGATATGATCTCTAGAATACCTCTTAGATCTTAGTTCTGAAGTTGTTCAGAAGCAAAGAAAAGAGGGTATTGGGGCTGTCACATTTGTAGTACACCTTGGACATATTCCATTCTTGGAAATTCCAAGAAAGGCTTCCTCCCCTTGAGATTTGGTACTGACCTATCTAAAGGGATAGCACCTCAGAGAGTTGAGGAAGTGAATGCTAGAACTTCTTGTACGTGTGCATTAGTTACGAGAAGCTAAGTGTATGCTAAATGTGTATAAAAGCTAGATATCTGCCATGCAGTGGGAGTAGTAAACTGTTACTAATCCTACTATGGAGGAAGAACACTTGATTGCAGTAATAACGATATCTTCAAAGATGACAAGGCTTTAGAGATGGTGATCTCTAAGTCTTATCTTCAAGAGCTTAAGACTTTATAGATAGAGATCTAAAAGGTCTTAATTGTGGATTCCTTGAGAGATAGTGATCTCCCAGAATAAGGGAATTCTGATAAGGATTATGGAAATACTGGTTATTATAATTACTGAGCAATAGTGTCAAGGGCACTATAATTGCTTTATCAAGATTGAGTATTGGTTGCATAAGATGTAACATTCGCATTGGATGCGAGCACTGTTACCTAGAGATATGCAAGTGTCGTAAAAGGAGTTGGCATAGTCTTTTGGGAACAGAGTGACTGATCACCTTACCTAGCTATTTCTAAATTTCCTATGATTGTCACATGAGTGTGGGTTTAAATGATTAGACCATTAATGGCTATTTGGGCTAGTGGGGATTGTTGGACATGTGAGCCCACGACGAGCCATTATGCAATAAATGTTATCGCGAATATCATTCCCTGATCTGAAATGAAGAATAAATAATTTGCATAATAGGTCCCTCTATACCATTAGGGTTATGTACCATGGCCATCTTAATGATCATATAGCTGTTGATTCAATAATTGAATCTTAGAGGCTGATGCTTGGATGAATATCTAAAGGGTTAGATTGAGAACTCATCAAGCACCGTCAAATGATTGTTAAGAGATGATCTCCAGCCTGAATAGGAGATGGCAATCCTTTCTCATATAGGCTGATATCTGACTGACCTCTTGATGCAGGTCCTCTGCATGGTAATAGTGATTCGGAGGTGTCAGATTAGTTAGGTCAATGGGTTGACTTAACGAGATCGAGATAACCTAAGTCCTATGTTGAATGCTGTCATAGCATAGGCACACATCCTCTGACCGGAGACAGATGTATTATTATATGTCTGAGTATGTACATTTGGCAGACCGATAGGTTGATGGCCTAATCAAGGTCTATACACCGGCGAGTTGGTGTGCATATAAGGGCATATCAGTAATACGATCTCTCAAAGGGATCATACATGTTCACTACTGAACTGGAAGACATGAGCTCACTCGTGAGATATTGGGAAGAATCAAATTCCGTGCACGGTCGTCTCTCTTTGGAAGCTTGACTGAATTTGTAGGTTTGATATATACTTTTGGAAGTATATGATCAAGACCTAGGTATGGTATATGTTTTTGGAAAGTATATGATCGATACCAAATCCCAATGATCAAATAAGAAATTTATTGATAAAACCCTGAAGAAGACAATATAAAAATGATCTTGATCTTCGGGTTGATCATAGGTCTTCCAGTATGCAGGATGTACAGGTATTGGGAATACCTGAGGGTGATGTGATCATAAACGATTGTATATCCAGGACGCTTCCATTTCGAGGGAGTGATGAAAGAGGTAAGGATTTTAGTGACTCCTTTCATTAGAGAAGCAATCTGATCTTAGTCCAAGTGTTGGACATTGGTCTGAATAAGATTCAGATGCAATGAGAAGATTAAATTTGCGGTCTTGATTTAATCAAGCATCTATGGGAGGTTCGTAAGATCTGGATTTGAGATGAGATCTCCACATCCAAGTCACTATTTGTAGAACAATACAATAGCCTTGTCCTTATCTCCAAGTATCTGCGGAGAAAGCACATTATTCTTGAAGGAGTTCAAGAATAATTCATTTGATGAATTCTGTATCCAAGCATCGAGAAAATGGATAATTAAATATGATTTAATTATCATGAATAATATGAATTTGATTCATATTATAAGAAGAGATATCTAAGATAATTAAATGTGATTTAATTATCAAAGATATGAATTACGTAAATGTGATTCATGTTATTTGGGCACATGAGAAAAGAGATCCAAGATTATTAAATGTGATTTAATTATCATGGATATGAATAATATGGATAGCACTATCCATATTAATCATTTATAATATGATTTATAATATATTAGAGAGAGAAACTATGTAAATAGTATTTGTTAATTATTAATGTGAATTGGATTCACATTAAGTAATTAATTGGAAATGTAATTTACAAATTAGTTTGGGTTGTGAATGTGATTCACATATTTATCAATGGCATGATTGAAATATTCACAAATTAATTTGGAATTAATTTGGTGAATATTTTTAATAATACATTGAGAAATAATAATATAAAATAAAAAGGAGATAAATAACCTCCGAATGAGGTGGCGTCACCAATGGCATAGTCAAAGGTGACGCCCCCTCAATTTTAGGAGGAAATTGGTTATCTCCCCTTTATTATATTATTATCTCTTGATAATTAATTTATGTTAAATTAAATTGTGTTGATAATGTTGCAATATATATTTAATTTAAATATAAATTATTGTTGTTGGTTTTTAGCCAACAACAATCTTGGCCATTGATTAATACATAGATCACCATGGCCATTGGATCTATGTGTCCCATGGATTGAGATCCATTGAATCCTAAACTAATATAAAAGGAGGGCTTACCTAGCCTTTCAATGTACATGATTAAGAGTTGTAGAAGCCTACTACTCTCTCTCTCTCTCATTCTTGCCTTCTCTCTTTCTCTTCTTCATCAAGTGCTCGTCCACATTGTGTTGAGAAGGAGAGACTCTCGCCTTCGCCTTTGAAGACTCGAGGATCTCCTTCTTCTTTGGAGTTGCTTACTCTAAAGGAAAACGACGGATTACATTTGACGAAATCAGGGGATTCTTGCTTGGATCTTCATCGAGGATTGCGGGAGGATCGCGATCCATCATCGTGCCCGTAAGTGCGTTCTTCGTGGATCGGACTTAAGAGAGGAGGATCTCTTGTTTGGGATCTCACGATTACAACCACACTCCAAGAGGTATTCCTTATACTTTGTGGTTTGATGAAACGATCCGAGAAGTGTTCTCGTGATCATGTGGTTTCATCTTTTAATTTAAAAATTTTTAATTTCCGCCGCATCTAGTAACTAGTGTGACTAGTTGCTCCGATTGCATACGATGAGATCGACACGCTTCCGTGATGCGCTTAAGGATTCTCAATATCCTTCACTGTCCTCCTCTAATCTCCTACACTCACTGAATCCAAAGGTTTATCTGCGACTGCCCAAAGTGACCTATGTCTCAGCTCAACAGGTAAATGGCAGAGCTTGCCAAAAACGAGGTGAAAGGGAGATGTACCCAAAGGAGTCTTGAAGGACGTCTGATATGCCCACAAGATCGAGTCCAAAAGCTATGACCAATCCTTTCAGTCAGGGTGGATGACCTTCTACAATATAGTCTTGATCTCCCTATTCGACACCTGAGCAAGACCATTGGTCTAAGGGTGGTACGGTGTAGCTACTCGATGGTATATGCTAAACTCACTAGTAAGTGCCTTTACCTTGTCGTTGACGAAATGAGACCCCCCGTCAGAAATCAACACTCGAGGTACACCTAACTGTGAAATGATATTCTTCCTCAAAAATCGACATACAGTCCTAGCATCTACGATTCGGGCGGGGATGGCCTCAACCCAATGACTCACATAATCCACAGCCAACAGAATATACTCAAATCCCTGACTCTTAGGGAATTGACCCATGAAATCGATGCCCCATGCGTCAAAAACCTCACAGAAGTGAATGGGCTGCATTGGCATCATATCACGCTGTCCACAAGTGCCCATCCTCTGACAGTCAGTACACCTCTTCATGAACTCATCAGAGTCCTTGAAGAGAGTAGGCCACCATAGGCCGGATTGGAGCACTTTCTATGCCATTCTCCTCCCAGAGTGATGTCCTCCTGCCTCAAGCTTGTGGCAGTAAGTGAGGACGCTATGGTGCTCCTCCTAAGGAATGCATCGACGCCAGATGCTATACCCTCCTTCATGATAAAGGGTGGGATCCTCCCAATGGTAAAACTTGGCCTTCGCAAGGAAGGTCTCAAGTTTCTGCCTGGGCCAATCTTGTGGAACTTTCTTGACGACAAGATAGTTCACAATATCGGCATACCATGGGAGAGAAGCGATAGCAAGGATCGCCTCATCTGGGAAGGTCTCACATATAGGCTCAATCTGCTCAGAATCCTCAAAAAACTCCAATCGGTAGAGATGATCCACCACCACATTCTTGACTCCAGGCTTATCCTTAATCTCTATGTCAAACTCCTGGAGTAGAACGATCCATCTGGTCAATCTGGCTTTGGCATCCTTCTTTGCCATGAGGTACTTGATGGTAGTATGATCAGTATAGATGGTCACTCTAGATCCAATGATGTAAGATCTGAACTTATCCATAGCGAAGACTACAGCTAGCATCTCCTTCTCAGTGACGGTGTAGTTCTGCTGAGCGGCATCCAAAGTCCGGCTAGCGTAGTGAATAGCAAAGGGGACTTCATCCCTCCTCTATCCTAGAACGGCCCCCACGGTAAAATCGAAGGCATCCGTCATGATCTCGAATGCGAGAGACCAATCAAGTGGCCGGAGAATAGGAGCCTATACAACTAGACTCTTGAGAGTCTCAAATGACGCTAAACACTTATCATCAACAAGGAACTCGGTGTCTTTTGTCAGCAGATCTGTCAAAGGTCGGGCAATCTGGCTGAAATCATATATGAATCGTCGGTAGAAACCGACGTGCTCCAGAAAAGACCATAACTGCCGCAAGTTGGACGGTGGATTGAGATTTCCAATGACATCCACCTTGGCCGGATCAACCTCCATGCCCATGTTGGATATGATATGGCCAATCACCATCCCTTGAGTCACCATGAAATGACTCTTCTCCAATGACAACATAAGGTGAACCTCTATGCATCGCTGAAGGACACAGTCTAGGCAGTCAAGACAAGAATCGAATCTGTCACCGTAGATCGAGAAATCATCCATGAAGACCTCCAAGAACTCCCCCACCATGCACAAAAAGATGGACATCATGCACCTCTGGAATGTCGCATGAGCGTTGCACAATCCAAAAGGCATGTGTCTGAAAGCATATGTCCCGTGGGGACAGGTGAAGGTGGTCTTGTTTTGGTCCTCAGGCGCAATGGCCACCTGGTTATATCTGGAGTACCCGTCCAAGAAATAGTAATGGCTCTTCCCTGCCAACCTCTCTATAATATGATCAATAAAAGGAAGGGGGAGATGATCCTTCTTGGTGGTCTAGTTCAATCGTATGTAGTCCACACAGACCCGCCAAGAAGTGGGTACCCGGGTAGCGATCTCCTCTCCAGACTCACTAACAACTGTGGTGATGCCCATCTTCTTGGGCACCACATGAAGCGGACTAACCCATTTGGTGTCGGAGATGGGGTAGATAAAATCGACGCTCCACCATTTCAAGATCTCTTTCATGACAACATCTCGAAGATTCGGGTTCAGCCGCCGCTGGAACTCACGTGACGGCTTCGCGTCCTCCTCGAGATAGATATGGTGGGAGCATAGAGCCGGACTTATCCTTTGGATATCAGATACACTCCATCCTATTGCCTTGCGGTTTTTTTCAAGAACCCCCATCAGACGGGATTCCTGCTCTCCAGTCAAATCTATTAAGATGATGATTGGGTACATCTCATGCTCACCCGCAAGGAACCTATACTTTAGCGACGACGGTAGTGGCTTCAGATCTGGACAACATGGTGATGGTGGATCTGACCTCTGAAAAGTCTGAGTGAATGCGACCAAATCTGCATGGGAGAATGAGAACTCTCGCAGGCAATCTGAATCTGGCGAAGGTTGCTCTGCTGGTGTGTCTATGCTCTGTATGGAATCAGCCTCCTACATAGCTGTAAGCTCTGTGGAAGTCAGACACAGTATCAAATCATCAAACTCTGCCCAATCAATATCTGACTCTGAGGGATCTGTATCAGAATCACAAAGAAAGTCTATCGCACGATCGGGAACCGGCTCTACTGCCTGAGATGTATCCTAATCTTGGAATGCGCTCTCCATGCTCTCCTCTGCTGGCATCTCTGCATTAGCGAACTCTGAAGGTGAGAGGATGGCCTATGCTTCTGGGTCTTCCCAAACTGCCTCGTCAACTATGATCACAAAATTACAGTCCTGGTGTATATCTCTCCCTGTCTCTGTCATCTGCTCTGAATCAGAAGTCGTCTCTAAGCAAGCTAAATCTCTGGCTCGCGTCTCCTCGACCGTCTCTATTAGTGTACTCTCGCCCTTGACGCGAAAGTACACCTTCCCGCTATCTTGGTCGGACACTGCCTTATTTGTAGCCAAGAACGGGCGTCTTAAAATGATGGGGGTACCGGTCACGGACTCGGATCTCCATGTCCACTACAACGAAGTCCACGGGGAATTTCAGGCCTTGAATCGTGACGACAATGTCCTTTAGTAACCCCTTCAGCTTCTTAACAGATCGATCAGCAAACTGAAGGATCATCGTGCTCTGTCGTAGAGGGCCCAACTCGAAGCAGTCGAGTAGGGCTGTCGGAAGTAGGTTGATCGAAGAATCTCTATCTAATAGAGTGCGATCGAACCTCTACTCATGGATGTGGCATCTGACATACGGCGCTCCTGCATCTGGCCTCTTGGCTGACAGACGTTCTGGATCGCGAAACAAGTGGCACGAGTGAGCACATGCATCTCTGACTGGTGGTTCCGCCTCTTCCTCCTGACTGTGGTTCTGTCTCTGAGTGATTTCTGGAAGAGAGGTATGTGCTCCAAGGCCTCCTGTAGAGTCAGCTGTATGTGAAATCTATCCATCATCTATTGGCTGAACTCCAGTCGGTGGTTCTTTTTATGATTTTCTTTTTATGCCCCTTAGCCAAACGGAGTGCTTGGGGAAAGGGGGTGGCTGGGTCCTTCTCAGATAAAGGACTAGGAATGGGACTGGAATGCTCACGAACAACAGAATCCACACACTCATCATCAAGCAAGACAGGTGGATCTGAAAATAATAAACCCTTTCCTTTATTTGCAGAAATGTCCTGAGATACATGTACTGAAGGGAAGACAACAGGACTAGAGAAACTGAAAATGGTGGCCTTAGTACCACCCTCGACATCTGGAATAGAAGCATCAGTACCGCTCTCAGGCTCAACAACTGGTATGGTGGCATCAATACCCCCTCCTCCATCTGGTGACATGACGTCCTCAGTACCGTCAGCTGGATCAACATCATTGGTTGCATCAACACCACCGTCATCATCATGCTCATGAGCGGCATCAGCACCACTCTCCTCCTTGCTTGGATCTCCTGAAGTGGCATGGGATCGTCTCTCAGATGAGACGTCGCCTGCTGGCATCCTACCGCTCCTAAGTGTAACAAAATCAGCATCAAACATGTATGAAGACATATCACCAAGTGAAGCACTAGGAGTGGTAATCTCAGTGAACTCAACCTGCATAGACTTCCTCTTGAGGTTGTCCGGGTTCAGCTCGATCTGGGCAGGAATGGCCGCCTTCCCTCTCATAATCTCCCTAATCTCCTAGCGGAACTCATCCATCTCCCATCGAAAAGTAGCCTACTTCTCGTACATGAGGCGGGATAGATCATCCAAGGCAGGGTTCTCATAGGTCAGCCCATGAGGAGTTGACGGGTGGCCTCGCTGGTAATAGGATGTTGCTGCTGGTGAGGGTGAGAAGGGTACTGCGAGTGATACTGCTGAGGCTGCTGGGGCTGCCTCCAAGATTGTCCCTGCTGATAGGGACGAGGACCATGCTGCTGTTGGTGGTGGGATGGTTGCTGGTGTACTGAGGGCTGGGGTTGCTGGTAAGTCTCTCGCTGCTGGCCATATTGGCTACCCTAAATTGGAGGATGCTACTGGGAACTGATGCCTTCGGCCGACCAGCGGAATCCGGGATGGTCTCGTCGGATACCGGGCTGGGGTTGGTCATACCAAATCCCGTTGACATCCATCAACGGCTCCTGCTCGTAGGGGGGTGGGAGGAGTACTGCCAAGGGCTGCTCTAGCTGATACACCACCATCTGGCTATCCTGAGATGGTGATGACTGGACATACTGCTGCTGTTGCGGCCGGTAGGACTCCGCTTGAACGTGGTGGACCTGTCGGTACTAGGCAGAGGGCTGAGCCGAACTGATGCAGCTGACAGTGTCTGCCCATGACCTGAGATGGGACTGAGAAGCCGTTTGTGCCTCTTGGAGACACATGATCTGGGTCTTCAGGTCCCTAAGTGTCTGTGCCATCTGATTGATCTGAGTCATGCCCTGGCACTGCTTCTTCTAAATCAACTCGATCCGGTCCAGCTTCTCGCTGATGATGCATATATCTGCGGCTGTAGACTCTACCTGTGCTGGTGTCGCTGACGAAGTGGAAGGATCGGCATCGATCTGTGCTATCCTCTGAAACTGCACGGCTTGTGGTTGGGGGCGTCCCTTAGTGTAGAGTCGGGTCTGGACATCACTGTGTAGTTCTCGATCATCTCCTCATATATGGCCAAGACATGATCCTCATCCTTGGTGAAGTAGGAACCACCACAAGAAGCATTCACCAAGCCCTGCAGCTCTGGTGTAAGTCCTTAGAAAAAGCTCTGAACTAGGTTCGGCTTTGGGATATCATGGTACGTACATTTGTCTGTAAGCTTTCTAAACCTCTCTCATGCCTCATGGAACTGCTCGTTGGGGAGCATGGAGAAGTTGCTGATCAGGGCCCTCGCTGCATTCGTCCGTCCGAGTGGATAGTACTTGTTCAAGTACTTGATGCGGAGCTGCTCCCATGTGGTCACAAATCTCCCCAAATTCCTCAGCCAGCTGGCTGCTCTGTCAACAAGGGAGAATGGAAAAGCCATCATCCTGATAGTATCCTCGTCCACAGGTCGATCGTAGACGGTGTTGCAGATCATCTCGAACTCCTGGAGATGAAGATGGGGCCAGGATGGTGCTGGCTGGACCGGCTCCTCCGGATGATCTGGTATTTCTCCCTCTCCTGCGGCTCTCGACAGATCTCGCTCTATCCTCAGCCTCTCCATCTCTCTCCGCATCTCCACCATGAAAGCTCCCTGATCCTGTATCTGGCGCTGCATCGTCTCGAGGGAAGCTAACAGGGTTTTGTTGATCGCACCCTGATCCAACACATATGTCATCGTCTCTGCTCTCAGACCCTTAGTGCGCTCCTCGCTGCTGGACATGGTCTCTGCAAAGGCAAAAGACCCAAACACAGGTGTCAATAAATCATCTTTCTGCTGCTCTCTCAGTTGTGGCACTGGCTTCTCAAAATTGGTAGAAGGGTGGTCAAGGGGGAACAGGGCGGAATCGAACTCATGTTGGGAGAGCGGGTCTCGACTCTTACGAACCAACCTAGATGATCGGACTGGAGTGCTGAAAAGCAGTGCAGACAAAGGCTGCCTAAGAGACCTCCTACCCATCATCTTGATTTGGCGAGTCAGGCGGATGAGATATGGAAACACACAAGATGAGCAAACAAACCCCAAGTTCACCTACGCAACATGGAGTTGAATACCGTAAAGGTTCGGTCAAATTATCTTGTCGATTTTATTTAGGTGATCAAGTCAGTCTATCAAAGCAGTTAAGCGAGCTGATGGGAATCCAATACATCCAACAGATTGTCCCGTATAAAAGGCCGGTAGTCTGATAAGAGATCGGATATGGCTCTAGCCAAGTGTGCGGGTTGCTCTTGAAGGATAAGGTTAGATCCTTAAGCGCATCACGAAAGCATGATTGTTGCATCGTATAAGACGAAGAATGACTAGTCGTACTAGTTGTTCTGTGCAGCAGAAATTAAAAATTTTTTATGCGACGAAACCACATGATCCAAGAACACTTCTCAGATCGTTTCGTCTAAACCACAAACAAGTATTAGGGTTACCTCTTGAAGCGTGGTTGCGATCGAGTCTCAAAACAAAGAGACCTCCTGTCTCAAGTCCGATCCGACGGAGGAGACGCTTGCGAGCGCGGGGATGAACCGTGTGCTTCTCGCAATCCATGTAGATGATCCAAGCGGCGGATCTCCTGATCTCGACACACGAGATCCGACATCTTCTTCACGAGCGGGGCGCACCGAAGGAGACGGAGATCCACGAGCAAACCATCGGGCAGCATAACGACAATGTCGCGGCGATGGAGAACCTCTCTAGGGCATCCATGGTGGACGGCCATGAGAGGGAGAGAGAGATAGAAAAAGAGAGAGAGAGAGATTTGTTGTCTCAAATATTGTGTCTATGTGTCAAAGAAGAGCAATGGGGTGCCTCTCCTTTTATAGGGTTTTGGGATCCATGGATCTCAATCCATGTGTCAACACAAATCCAATGGTTCACATTAATTTGTGTTTCTTTCAATGATCACGATTTGTTGCTAAAAGCATAACAACAATTAATTTAATTTAGATTAAATCTATATTTATAAATCAACATAATTTAATCACCAAATTAAATCAATCCACATTGGAGATAATGGAAAGGAGGCTCCTCCCTTCCATATTGGTGGTTGTCCCCCCTCTCCTATTAGGAAAGGGAGATTCCGATGCAATCTCCAAGATTGCATATATCTCCAATATTTGCAACAACTTTTGTATTATTTCACAAAAATAAATCCAATTTATTTTGTGAACTTGCAATCATGCCATTGGAAATTTGTCAATCACATTCACAACCCAAAACAAAATGTAAATTACATTTTCAATTTAATGTCCAATGTGAATCCAATTCACGTTAACATTTAATTAACAAATGTAAATTACAAATAGCTCTCTCTTATATATTATAAATCACATTTATAATATATATGACTAATATGGATATTGCTATCCACATTATTCATATCCATGATGATTAAATCACATTTAATCATCTTGGATCTCTTATTCTCTTGTGTTCAAATAATATGAATCATATTCATATTACTTACATCTTTGATAATCAAATCACATTTAATTATCTAAGATAGCTCTCTTTATAATATGAATCAAATTCATATTAATCATGATAATTAAATCACATTTAATTATCTATTTTCTCAATGCTCGGATACATATATCAACAATAGAATTATCCCTGAACCCTTTCAAGGATAATGCGCTTTCTCCCGCGAATACTTGGAGATAAGGACAGGGCGATTGTATTGTTCCACGTATAGTGACTTGGATATTGAGATCATATCTCAAATCCAGATCGCGGGCCTCCCATAGATGCTTGATTAAATCAAGACCTCAAATCAAACCTCTTATTGTATCTGTATCACATTCAGATAAATGTCCAACATTTGGACTAAGATCATATACTTCTCTACTGAGAGGAGTCACTAAAATCCAGACCCGTTTCATCACTCCCTAGGAATGGAAGCGTCATGGTTATACAATCGTTTATGATCACATCACCCTCAGGAATTCCCAATACCTGTACATCCTGCATACTGGAAGACTCAGATTAAACCTTAAGTATTTGATCAACTTTATACTGTTTACTTCATGATTTTATCAGTAAGTTTCTCATTCGATCATTGGGAGTCGGTATCGATCATATACTTTCCAAAAGCATATATCATACCCAGGTCTTGGATCATTTACTTTCCAAAAGTATATATCAAACCTACAAATTCAGTCAAGCTTCCAAAGCGAGACGACCGTGCGCACGGAGTTTGATTCTTCCCAATATCTCATGAGTGAGCTCATGTCTTCCGGTTCAGTAAATGAACCTGTATGATCCCTTTGAGAGATCGTATTACTCATATGCCCTTACATGCACACCAGCGCGTCGGTGTATAGACCTTGGTTAGGTCATCAACCTATTGGTCTGCCAAATGTACATACTCAGACATATACTAACAAATCTGTCTCTGCAGAGGATGCGTGCCTATATCATGACAGCATACGATATAGGACTTTGGTTATCTCGTTCTCGTTAATTCAACTCTTTGACCTAACTAATCTGACACCTCTGAATCTCTATTCTTATGCAGAGGACCTGCATCAAGAGGTCGGTCAGATATCAACCTTTAAAGATAAGGATTGCCATCTCCTGCTCAGGTTGGAGATCATATCTTAACAATCATTTGACGGTGCTCGATGAGTCCTCAATCTAACTCTTTTGATATTCATCCAAGCACCAACCTCTATGATTCAACAGTTGAATCAATAGCTGTATGATCATCAAGATGGCCATGGTACATAACCCTAATTGTACTAAGGGACCTATTATGCAAATTATTCATTCTTCATTTCAGATCAGGGAATGACATTTGCAATAACATTTATTGCTTAATGGTTCGCCGTGGGCTCGCATTTCCAACAATCTCCACTAGCCCAAAGAGCCATTGATGGGCTAATCATTTAAACCCACACTCATGTGACAATCATAGACTATTTAGAAAATAGCTAGGTAAGCTGATCAGTCACTCTGTTCCTACGAGACTATACCAAGTCCTTTTACGGCCACTTGCATATCCCCAGTAACAGTGCTCGCATTTAATGCGAATGTTGCATCTCATGCAACCAATACTCAATTTCGTTAGTCATAGTGTCCTTGACACTACAGCTTAACAATTATCATAACCAATATTTCCATAATCCTTATCAGAATATCCTTATTTCTGAAGATCTCTATCTCCAAGGTATCTAGGGTTAAGACCCTCATAGATCACTATCTATAAGGTCTTAAACTTTTGAAGATAAGACTTTGAGATCACTATCTCAAAAATCTCATCTATGAAGATTTTGTTATTACTGCAATCAAGTGTTTTATCTCTATAGTAGAATTAGTAACACTTTACTACTCCCACTGTATGGCAGATATCTGGCTTCTGTACACATTTAGCATATACTCAGCTTCTCGTAACTAATGCACAAGTGCAAGTAGTTCTAGCATTCACTTGCTCAACTCTTTGAGGCGCTATCCCTTTACACATGTCAAAACCATATCTTAGGGATGTAAGCCTTTCTTGAAATTTTCCATAAAATGGAATATGTCCAAGGTGTACTACTAACGTGACAGTCCCAAATACCCTCTTCTCTTTGCTCCTGAACAACTTCAGAACTAAGATCCAAGAGGTATCCTTGAGATCATATCTCAAGTTATGGAAGAACCAGATAATAAAACACTTATTGTTATCCTTATATCATTTTAAATGATTAGGATATCATCTACATTTAGCACGATGAACACAAAGGCACTCCCACTAAGCTTCACATGGCTCATCAAGATTCTATCTGAAATCATAACATTTATAATTTCATCAAATCTTATGGTCCTACTTCAAGAAGCTTATTTGAGTCCATAAATGGATTCCTTAGCTTGCACACCTTGCTTTCCTCAACCATGAAGCCATGGGGCTACTTCATGTGAATATCCTCAGAGAGGTATTCATAGAGGAATGCAATCTTGACTTACATCTGGAGGATGCAATAGTCAAATTGTGTAGCTAAGGTTAGCAATATTCTGATGATTTTAAGCATGGTCACCGAAGAGCAAGTCTCATCGCAAGCAATGTCTTCTCTTCCGGTGTGTAGCTCATGGCTATGAATCGTGCTTTGAAGGTCTCTACCTTCTCATCAGGTTCCCTTTCTCTTGAAGATCCATTTATACCTTTACAGGTCTTACCCATATAGGTGGATCCTCGAGGGTCCATTACAACACTTGTATATGAAGTCTACATTAGACTTTTATTGCTTTCATCCATCTATCCATGCTATGATCTTCAGAAGCTTCATCACATGAAGTTCGATCATTGTCAGATTTCTCTAACACATGGAATCCTTCCTCAAACTCATTTGAAAAGGTTTTAGTGTTTCATCTTTAATTGTCCTTTCAGTTTCCAATTTCCGGAGCCTCATTATCTTTTCAAGATTAAATGAGTTCTTATACTTCATTTTCATCTTGATTCTTAAGAGTCTCTACCTCTAAGAATCACATTCTAAGAGATGAGATATTTTAAGAATCTCAAGGTCATAAAGTAGGTATCCAATACCATCCTTTATTTTCCTAATGAAGCAACACTCTCAAGTGCTAGATTCCCAGCATGCATGGAACCTTATTAAGGATATATATTGTAGTCTCTACTACACATATATATACCTGGAAACTAAGGGATAATTATGCTAAAATTCATCATTGATAAGATCATGTCACATATGATCCAATTTTATCTCCCTATAAACTCTATTAAGTTAAGGTTTGTTAGGAGGATTGAGATAGAAATGATATTCATATCTCCATAAGGCATTCTTTGAATTCATCTAACAGGTACAAGCTACCTAGATTAGATCAAATTCATTTTATCTTCCTTCAAACTTTGGTTGTAGACCAAAAATATGAAATATTTGAACATTTCAAAGGTTTCTTTAGAAGAAGAGAAGAAATCTCATATCATACATAATCATTAATAGATATCATATATCCATAATGCTTACCATGATATAGATGATCCGCATACATCAATATGTATGAGATCCCGAATACCTTGACATCTTACACCATTCCCAAAGAAGGGTGTATTGGACATTTTACTTTGAATACAACATTCATAAGTATGTAAGTTTTGAAATTTTAGACATTCTAAAGTTTCATCTCTTACTAGTCTATTGATCAAATCAATAGATAAATGTCCAAGGCTTGATGCTAGATCATTGTCAAATGGTCTTCATCCTCCTAATGATCTTAAGGTTTAATTTCAGTATTTAGAAATGTTAATGAACCATTCATTAATTTTCTAATTTATTGGAGTCCACTAGATTTTAGATTACTATCTGAAATATCTCAATCATAACTCTTTATGATAGATTTATTACAGAATTCATGTTTATTTCCAACATTTAGAAATAAATAATGAATGTATTCTAATATCCAGGTCATAGAGACATTCTCTAAGACTAAGGGCTCTCCCACTGAAATTATGAAGCCTTTCAATCTAGTAGAGATTGTT